>SKCR01004383.1:0-124840 GCA_019454045.1 Zanthoxylum bungeanum
AGAGCACTAGTGCCGTATCCTACGTGACATCAACTCCAATATGACTGAAGTGACACTTCCGTCTTGACATCACACCAATACTCTACGACTCTCTGATAAACCCAGAAGTGGTGTACTCAGAACTTGTTAAAAGTCCCCTACCACCCAAAACCAAGTTTATCGATTATCGTAAGTATTAGCGATGCAAGTCTCAGGTTAAGACTATACACACCTACCTTGATTTCGGCCTCCCATAGACACATAGTCATAATACCAATGGGATTCCGAGGTCTATCCAGAGCGAAGCTGTTTCCCGTACCATCGGTGAAACACGACCTCCTATCGCACTTGCATAAGTATCCAATACTTATATATATGAGAACTATGTCGTTGTGCCCTCACAACGCACACAAGTGCAATACTAGCCTATTCCGCATTCGATGTCCAGTCTCGATAATACTACGGCTAGGGATATTTAATGATTAATCCTTTGTGGACTGATACTGTCTCATATCATCTCAATCCAGGAACTAATCATAGGGACCTCTCTTCATTTATATATCTATGGTGATCTAATCACAAATGATGAGAGTGCAATTTCCTTATTACATAGTTAATTTGCCACAACAACACAATGATCTGTGAAAATAGTGACGCTATGGGTCATATTATCCAACAACAGAGACCTCTCGGGCCGAGGCCCACTGAGCCACTTGAGCTGGAGTTATGGAGAACTCATAGCGATGATTGTGATACAACTCAGTCGATCATGCTTGCTTCCATGACTCAACTTTCGTCGCCAGAATAGGGACTTGGATCCTTATAATATGATGGCTAGACTAAAGGATCTTCACCGCACTAATAAGCGGATGGAGAGGTATGAGTTGGTGAAGAAACTCTTTCGCTCCCGTATGACTGATGGCGCTTCAGTTGAGGCCCATGGGACTCAAATGATAGCTGACATTGATGAGCTGGCCAAGATGGGAATAGTCTTGGAGGCTGAGCTGACTGTAGACATGCTTTTACAGTCACTTCCCGATACTTGGAAGCAGATTATCATCAACTACAAGTTGATGGATACGGACGATACTCTTGGAGAGCTATTGCCCATTTAAGGAGTCAGAGAAAGAGCTTCTTAAAGGCAACAAGCGCGAGGCGCACTTTGCATCGACCTCTCAGACGTCAAGGGCTGGGCCAAGGCAACTGGAGGGGTGAAAAAGAAGAAGCGTAAGAACAAGGGCAAGGCCAAGATGCCGATGGCTTCTGGGAAGCCGAGGAACAAGTCACAAGACATATGCCTTAACTGCGGCAAAAGAGGTCACTGGAAGCGTGACTGCCGCATGAACAAGGCGATCAGAAGGGAGATCAAGGCGGGCAAGGCACCGACCTCTGGTATGTTTGTTATTGAAATAAACATGGCTACTTCTAGTTTTAAAAATTGGATTTTTGATTCTGGTTGTGGTTCTCATATATGTACTGATGTGCAGGATCTGCAGAACAGCAGGACTCTGGCTTCAGGGGAGATTGATCTACGAGTTGGAAAGAACTCCTGTTGCTGTTTTGGCCGTGGGCACTTTTGTATTAGAACTGCCCTCGGGGCATGTACTTAAACTAAATGACTGTTATTATGTACCTAGTTTGACTAGGAATATTATATCTGTATCTTTGTTAACCCGAAATGGGTACACTTTTGTATTTAGAAACACTGGGTGTTATTTATATAAAAATGATGCAGAAATATGCACTGCAGTTGCAAATAATGGTCTTTATATTTTGAATATAAATGAATCTCCTACATATAAATTAACAAACAAAAGGCTTAAAAAGAGTGATCCAAATGATGAAACTTATATGTGGCATTGTCGTCTGGGACACATTAACAAGACTCGCATATCCACACTTTCGAAGAGTGGGTACTTGGACGGATTTGATCCAAATTCATATGACGTCTGCGAATCTTGCTTATTAGGCAAAATGCCTAAATCACCTTTTAGCGGTAAAGGTGAACGTGCCACTGAACTGTTAGCCCTCGTTCATAGTGACGTTTGTGGGCCCATGTCTAGCCAGGCTAGAGGTGGATATCGATACTTCGTAACCTTTACCGATGATGCATCACGTTACGGTTATGTGTATCTAATGACGCACAAGTCGGAAACTTTTGAGAAATTCAAAGAGTTTCGACACGAAGTTGAAAAACAAACAGGCAAGAGTATTAAGACATTACGGTCGGACCGTGGTGGCGAATACTTAAGTAATGAGTTTCAAGATTACCTGAAAGAATATGGTATTCTTTCACAGTGGACTCCTCCTGGAACACCACAATTAAATGGTGTGTCCGAACGGAGAAACCGTACCTTGTTGGACATGGTAAGGTCGATGATGAGTCGCACTGAGCTGCCAATTTCCTTCTGGGGATATGCATTAAACAGTGCAGTTCTTATTTTGAATAAGGTTCCGTCAAAGTCTGTTGAACAGACACCATATGAGATATGGACAGGTAAGAAACCGGGTTTCTCATTCCTGAAGATTTGGGGTTGCTGGGCATACGTTAAACGTTTGGAAGGTACCAAACTTGAACCCAAATCAGATAAATGCCTATTCGTTGGATATCCTAGGGAAACCAAAGGATATTACTTCTATCACCCACAAGAGAACAAAGTATTTGTTGCTCTACATGCGGTTTTCCTTGAGAAGGAATTCCTAAATGCAGTGTTTAGTGGGAAGAAAGTAGAACTAACTCGATGAAAGTCGTAGTGATACTGTTCTTGGCAATGAATTATCAACGGAACATGAACAGTCCATCTGGGATGAGACTGAACCACAATCTTCAAATACACAAGGACCGCGTAGGTCGGAGAGAGTCAGGGTAATACCTGAGAGGTATGGATTCCTGATCTCACCTCATGTAGATATTAATCTTATTGAGGATAATGAACCGGCTACGTATGAGGAAGCGATACAAGGTATCGAATCCGCTTTATGGCAAGAAGCCATGAAGGCCGAAATGGATTCCATGTATACCAACCAAGTTTGGACACTGGTTGATGCACCAGAAGGCGTAAAGCCTATTGGATGCAAATGGGTCTTCAAGAAGAAGACTGACATGGATGGCAACGTACAAACGTACAAAGCTAGGCTTGTAGCGAAGGGATATCGTCAACGACTTGGAGTTGATTATGACGAAACCTTCTCACCCGTTGCCATGATTAAATCCATTCGGATAATGCTTGCAATAGCTGCATATTACGATTATGAAATATGGCAGATGGACGTTAAAACCGCTTTCCTTAACGGAAACCTTTCGGAGGATGTTTATATGCAACAGCCTGACGGTTTTATCGCACCTAGACTTGCAAACAAAGTTTGTAAGTTAAATCGGTCCATTTATGGACTGAAGCAAGCATCGCGGTCGTGGAACCATGTTTTGATGAGATCATAAAAGAATATGATTTCATTCAAAACGAAGATGATCCTTGTGTATATAAGAAGGTTAGTGGGAGTGCACTGACTTTTATTGTCCTTTATGTCGACGATGTATTGCTTATCGGCAATGACATTCCCATGTTAACGTCGGTGAAAGCTTGGCTTTCATTGAAATTCTCCATGAAAGATCTGGGAGGGGCAGCTTTTATTCAAGGAATAAAGATCTACCGGGATAGATCTAGAAAGCTACTTGGACTCTCCCAGAGAACATATATTGATAAAGTGTTGAAGAGATTCAACATGGATCAGTCTAAGAGGGGACTGCTACCAATATCACATGGCGTCTATCTATCTAGGGACATGTGTCCTAAAACACAAGATGAGAGAGACAACATGAGTCGGACTCCGTTCGCCTCGGCAGTCGGATCGATCATGTATGCCATGATATGTACACGACCTGATGTGTCCCATGCTTTGAGCATGTGCAGTCGATATCAGGCCGATCCAGGTAAAGATCACTGGATGGCGGTTAAGAGTATCCTTAAGTATCTTAACAGAACTAAGGATGCTTTCTTAATCTATGGAGATGGAGAACTTGAGGTATCTGGGTATACCGATGCAAGTTTCCAAACCGACAGAGACGACTTTAAGTCGCAATCTGGGTACATATTTTGTTTGAATAACGGAGCAGTGAGCTGGAAATCTTCCAAGCAAGATACTGTTGCCGATTCAACAACTGAAGCGGAGTACATTGCAGCAGCTGAAGCAGCAAAAGAGGCAGTTTGGATCCGTAAATTCCTAATTGGATTAGGAGTAGTTCCGTTAGCAGCTGAGCCCGTTCCATTGTATTGTGACAATAGCGGGGCTATAGCACAGGCTAAGGAACCAAGGTCTCATCAACGATCCAAACATGTTCTTCGACGATTCCATCTGATTCGAGAGATCATACATCGTGGCGATGTGAAGATCGAAAAGATCGCATCAGAGGATAATATTGCAGATCCGCTGACGAAGGCTATTCCTCGGGAAAAGTTTGAGCGACATGTACATAGTTCAGGTATTAGATGCTTGAGTGACTGGCTATAGGCCAAGTGGGAGATTGTTAGACAGTAATGACCCATAGCGTCACTATTTTGTAAATGATATTGTATTATTGTACAAAATTAACTATGTAGTAATGAAATTGCCTTTTACCGTTTTGTAATTTATTTACTTTGAAATATAAATGGTAAAAGTCCCTATGATTAATTCCGGATTGAGATGATATGAGATAGTATCAATCCATAAAGGTTTAATATCAATCCATAAAGGTTTAATCATTAAATATCCCTAGTCGTAGTATTATCGAGATTGGACATCGATAATGCGGAATAGACTAGTACTGCACTTGTGCGTGTTGTGAGGGCACAACAGCATAGTTCTCATATATTTGAGTATTGGATACTTATGCAAGTGCGGTAGGAGGTTTTGTTTTACCGATGGTACGGAAAACAGCTTCGCTCTGGATAGACCCCGCGGAATCCCATTGGTAGTATGTCTGCGTGTCTATGGGAGTCCGCTTCAGGGTAGGTGCATATGGTCTTAACCTGAGACTTGCATCGCTAGTACTTGCGACAATCGGTAGACTTTAGTTTTGGTCGTCCAGGGCTTTAACAGGTTCTGTGTACACCTCTTCTAGGTTTATCAGGAATCGTAGTGTATTGGGTGTGATGTCAAGACGGAAGTATCACTTCAGACATATGGAGATGATGATCGCGCAGGATACAGAACTAGTACTCTATAATGGTTGCAACCATCGGGATAATATGACAAGGTCAGGATTATCCGATTCAAAGAGACTAGTTGCTTGATGTCCGATATATGTATCGTACGGGGCAGACACATCTCCAGCCCCAGGCCTTACATGTGATCATCCGATACTGGATCAGTATACACTATACTACGGTATACTACGCCTGTTATAGATCTTATATTCCAATAAGAATATTTCTGGAGAATTGGGTAGGCATGGCGTTTTGCTAGAGGCTAACCTTGTCTTGTAAATCGGTAAAAACGTAGTACTTGGTACGTACGTGTTCGGATAATCTGACGGCCGTATTTACTGCCAACATATCCAGAGATCTCTTGGGTCGCTTCCCGAAGATTCACCAATGACGTATGATTCAAACTCGATTAATCTTGGATTAATTACGGAGAGACTTTATCTTGGATAAAGTACTATACATAGAGAGAGAACGATTAATTTGGAATTAATCGTAAAATTATTATATTCGATATAATAATCGAAATTCGATTTCGACGCGAAATTAAAATTAGATTTTATTCGGGCAAACGAGTTTATTTAGAATTAATTCGTTAGCGACGTAAATAATAATTTCGCTAGGCGCAATTATTTATTTAAATTTCGATTTAATTAACGTCGCGACGAAAGTTCGGTATTTCGGAAATATCGAACCCGAACGCGTGAGTACGCGTGGGCCCACTTTCATTTGGGTTGTGTGGGGCCCACATGACACATGTCATTTTATGCATTATTTAATTGTTAATACATTGCATGGTGATAGTGTACAATACACTCAATGGTTTTGCATGGAGTTTGAGTGTTTGGCACTCTAAGCCATTGCATGATTTGTGTCATAAGTTTATTATTAATTTAATAAATATTATGGCATAAATATAAATTGATTTTTGTAACAAAAATCATAACACTCTCTCCTATTCTCTCATGACCGAAACTGTGAGCTCTCACAGCCCTCTCCACTTTTCTGTTTTTGTTGCAAAAACTTGAAGAATTTGTGTTTGTTTGGAACATAAAATCACACACAAGGCTAGCACCATCAAGGGATCATACAAAGGTGTTATGGGAAACTAATCTTAGAGCTTGGAAGGATCAAAAATTGCTTGGAGCTTCTCTTTTCTGTTTGGCCGAAACCCTCACTGCACAAAGGAGAAAATTTTTGTTTCATCAACGCATCCGCATTCCGATCTTTGTGAGTATGATTCCGCCATACTTCAATATTGTTCATTCATTTATATGTTTTGTTTGCTCTTTTGATCTTGGGACATGGATTAGAATTTCCAACACTAATTCCCTTCCTTTGCCTTCATGCCCTAAACTACAAACAGCCCCCACACACTCAAATAATTCACGCAATTCGCCTGCCATTAAGCCGCTTACCACAAGCACAACTCCTCACGTCATAAAGCCAACTATACCATTCATGCATGTATTATGAAATCTCATATAGTCATTCTTATCTTTGTACGCATCATAATGAAAAGCATGTTTATCCCATTGGTTGCATCATTTACCTTGTCTTGGCTTAACATATTACAATTCATATATCCATGTCATGATAGCATTTGAGTATTATTTCTTGTGGTATATCGGATGGAAACCCAGACATAATTCCGTAGCTGATTCCGAATGGACGGTAGTGCGGTCTGTACTTGGGATACAATCCACGTACCACTTGGAAAAGTGCTCACATATGTGCTTGTGTGGTTAGTGTGTGTGCTTGTGTTTTCGTGAATACAATATGCCAATGAAGTTGTATGTTCGCTGCTACTTTGATGTACTTTCAAGTATGCAATCGTAGATGTAAAATATATGTAAATTTAGGTGCAAGTTTTATTTTGTACATGTGAATTTAGAAGCATGATACTCTCAGAAATAAGTGTTACTTAAGCTTGATTAAATTATTACATAAATCCTTTCTTTACAAGTGACATAAGTAAGGGACCGTTCCAAACCCAACGGTTTGGGGTCTTCCCTTGCGAGGGGTGAGTGCGGCCTTAAATCTCATTTTCCCGGTTCACATCGGGTGGCGACTCCATTATTCTCCGGTTTAGTCCCCCGCGGGCTACTCCGTACTCCCAACCGGGTCGCGAGCCCGGGACAGCATGCGTCGTCCAGTTTCTGTGTCCCCCAATTGTGCATTGGGACTTATTCATTAGTTTTTCCGAATGGTTTAGTTTTAGACTTACAAGATTGTGTTTATGTACCTTCTCTAGTAAAGAACATCATTTCAATTTCTTCTTTATGTAATAAAGGCTTTTCATGCCTAATAAGTTGTAATGAATGTTCTATTTATTTTAATGAAATAAAATATGGAGATGGTGTTTTGAATAATGGTATCTATGTCTTACAAACTAACAAAGAATGTTCAACCTCTAATATATTCAACGTTAACTCGAATAATCTCAATGAATCACTTCTATGGCACAGTCGCTTAGGTCATATCAAAGAAAAAAGATTAACTAAGCTACATAAGGATGGGTATTTCAAACCCTTCAAATATAAACCTTATGGAACTTGTGAGTCTGTTTTACTTGGTAAAATGACCAAATTACCCTTTAAAGGTAAATGACAGCGTGCAACGGAGACATCAGTACTCATACACTCTGATGTATACGGACCAATGTCAGTCACCGCTAGAGGTAGATTCTCCTACTTCATTACCGTTATCGATGATCATTCGCGATATGGGTATGTGTACCTTATGCGGTACACATCTGAATCCTTTGAGAAATTCAAAGACTTCAAGGCTGAAGTAGAAAACTAGCTTAATAAAAATATTAAGTCACTAAGGTCGTATGACCGAGGTGGTGAATACTTAATAAATGAAATTCAAGATTACTTGGGAGAAAATGGCATTGTTTCCCAGTGGACTCCTCCGGGAAATCCACAGCATAATGAGTTCTCCGAAAGGAGAAATCAGACATTATTAGATATGGTCCGATCAATGATGCTAGGCACGGATCTATCTCTTTCATTTTGGGGTCTTGCTTTACAAAATGCAACACTACTACTAAACCAAGTTCCTTCCAAGACTGTTAGTCAAACACCATATGAGTTATGGTCTAGGAAATGTCCTAGTCTTAGTTATCTAAGAATTTGGGGATATGATGCATATGTCAAGCTCACGCAAACTAACAAATTGGATGATATGGCAGTTAAATGTAAGTTTTTAGGATATGCCTTGAACTTAAGAGCATACGTGTTCTACATCCCAAATAAACAAAGAACATTTGTCTCACAAATGCTAAATTTCTAGAGAATGAATTCCTTCTCAAGAAATATAGTTGGAGTAGACTTGACCTCGATGAGGTACGAGAAGAACAAACTAACATAGAACTAAACCACAGGCCCCTCAAAAGGGCAGCGACGGAACAACCATAAGGTTATGAACTCAGAAGGTCTGGTAGGGAAAGACATGAGCCTGAATGATATGGTTTCCATATTGATGAGGAACATGATCAGGTCATTGATAATGACGATCCCACCAGTTATGAAGAAGCAATGTGTGACATTGATTCAGTCAAGTGGCTTGAGGCCATGAAATCCGAAATAGACTCTATGTATCAGAATCAAGTCTGGGACTTGGTAGATGCACCTGAAGGGATAAAACCCAGAGGCTGCAAGTGGATTTACAAGCGTAAAACTGATGCAGAATGCAACATACAAACCTATAAGGCTAGGTTGGTGGCGAAAGGTTATAGAGAAATCCAAGGATTTGACTATGATGAAACCTTATCGCTTGTTGCAATGATAAAGTCAATTCGAATTTTACTAGCACTGGCTGCACACTTTGATTATGAGATTTCGTAGATGGATGTCAAAACAGCTTTCCTTAATGGGAACCTCGTAGAGGAAGTCTATATGACATAACCTGAGGGGTTTGCATCTAAGGATGATCATAATAAAGTATGCATGCTTAAACAATCCATTTATGGACTCAAGTAAGCCTCCAGAAGTTGGAACATACGATTTGATGAGACAATCAAAGAATTTGACTTCATCAAAAATATAGACGAGCCTTGTGTTTACAGGAAAAGAAGTGGGAGTGTTGTTGTATTTCTTATATTATACGTCGATGACATATTAATCATCGGGAATGATATTCCCATGATGCAAGCCACCAAGCAATGGTTATCTCAGAATTTCTCTATGAAAGATTTGGGAGAAGCAGCCTACATCCTCGACATTAAGATCTACCGTAATAGATCTAAGAGGTTGTTAGGACTTTCTCAATCTACTTACATAGATAAAGTTTTGAAAAGATTCAAAATGGAAGATTCCAAAAGAGGTAATTTCCCTGCTTGTCATGGAATCAATTTATCTAAGGAGCAATGTCCACATACTCCTTCAGATAGAGAGCATGGGAGTAGGATCCCTTATGCTTTAGCAATAAGATCGATCATGTACGCCATTCTATGTACAAGACCCGATGTCTCTTATGCTCTTAGCATAACGAGCAGGTATCAGGCAAATCCGAGTGAGCAATACTGGGCAGCTGTCAAAACAATCCTCAAGTATCTGAGAAGAACCAAGGATGTGTTTTTGACATACGGAGATTGTTCTGAGATGAAAGTCATTGGTTATTGTGATGCGAGCTTTCAGACCGATAGGGATGAGAGCAGATAGCAAACATGATATCTGTTTACTTTAAATGACGGTGCTGTAAGTTGGAAAAGCTCAAATCAGTCAACTACAGCGGACTCCACCACTGAAGTGTTGGTTTCTACTATAGTCCCAAGATCATTCAAGCACAGAAAAATATGTGAATACTTTAAAGAAGTATGGCGGAATCATACTTATAATGAACGGATTTTGGAAGTGTTGAGTTAAAAAATTTTCCTCCTTGTTGAAGCTCTCCAAGATTCGGCCAAGGTCCCAATTTTTGTTGAAGATGAACTTTGATCTTTAAGCTCCAAGCTTCAATGGTGATTCCATGCCCCAAGGTTGGTTTCCCTATCACCTTTTATGATTCTTGTGAGTGCTAGCTCTTAGTAAATTTTGCAACAAAATTCACCTCTTCTTCATCCTTGTGCATTTGGCAATGAAGAAAAAAATTAGAGATTTATTTTTTTGCTCAAAGTGGCGTGAAATTAGAGAGAGAGTAAGATGTGTGTTGACTTAACAAATTTTGATTTCAAAAATCAAATAAATGATTTACCAAATATTTGGTAATAAGTCAATCATGTCACTTTAAATTGGAGTGAAAAACAAGTTAATATCATTCTCACAAAAACCCATCACTCAAAGTGACAAGTGATGTGACTAATGATATGACATATGGGACCCACTTGATTCGAAATCCGAGTGGGCCCACAAACACTCCAGGGCTCGGGTTCGCTAATTCCGAATTAACGAACTTTCCGTTGCGACGTAATTAAATCAAATTTAATTAAATAATAATGCCAAGCAAAATTACTATTCACATCGCTAGTGAATTAATTCTAAATTAATTCGTTTGCCCGAATTAAAATCTAATTTTAATTCCGCATCGAAATCTAATTTCGTTTAATATATCGAATATGTTATTTTAACGATTAATTCCAAATTAATAGTTCTCTCTCTTCAAATAGTATTTTATCCTAGATAAAATCTCTCCGTAATTATTCCTAGATTAATTATGATCGAATCATACGTCATCGGTGAATCTTTGGGAAGCGACCCAAGAGATCCCTGGATATATTGGCAGTAAATCCGGTCGTCAGACTATTCGAACATGGACGTACCTCGTACAATGTTTTTACCGATTTACGAGACATGGTTGGCTTCTAGCAAAACGTCATGCCTACCCAATTCTCCAGAAATATTCTTAAAGGAATATGTAATCTATATCAGACATAGTATACGTAGTATTGTGTATTGCGATCCAGTATCGGATGTCACATGCAAGGCCTGGGGCTGGAATAGTGTCTGCCCCGTACGAAGCATATATCGGATTACTAGCAACTAGTCTCTTTAAATCAGATAATCATGACCAAGTCATATTATCCCGATGGTTGCAACCATTTAGAGTACCAGTTCTATATCCCCGCGTGATCATCATCTCCATATGACTTAAGTGATACTTCCTTCTTGACATCACACCTAATACACTACGATTCTGAATAAACCCAGAAGAGGCGTACACATAACCTGTTAAAGTCATGGACGACCATGTTGGATAATATGACCCATAGCGTCACTATTTGTACATATCATGGTGTTGTTGTACAAATTAACTATGTGACAAAGGAGATTGCACTCTCATCGTTTGTGATTAGATCACCATAGATATATAAATGAAGAGAGGTCCATATGATTAGTTCCTGGATTGAGAATGATATGAGACAGTATCAGTCCACGAAGGATTAATCATTAAATATCCGTAGCCGGAGTATTATCGAGACAGGACATCGATAATGCGGAATAGGCTAGTATTGCACTTGTGCGCGTTGTGAGGGCACAACGGCATAGTTCTCATATATTTAAGTATTGGATACTTATGCAAGTGCGATAGGAGGTTGTGTTTCACACCGATGGTACGGGAAACAGCTTCGCTCTGGATAGACCCCTCGGAATCCCATTGGTATTATGACTATGTGTCTGTGGGTCCGACATCAGGGTAGGTGTATTTGGTCTTAACCTGAGACTTGCACCGCTAATGCTTACGACAATCAATATACTTTATTTGAGGTCGTCTAGGACTCTAACCGGTTCTGTGTACGCCAATGCTGGGTATATTGAGAATCGTAGAGTATTGGGTGTGATGTCAAGACGGAAGTATCACTCCAGTCATAGTGGAGATGATGTCACGCATGATACGGTATTAGTGCTCTTAAGTGTTGCGCAACCATCGGGATATTATGACTAGGTCATGCATATCCGATTATAGAGACTAGTTACCAGACATCCGACATGTGCTTCGGACGGGGCAGACACTTATCCAGCCCCAGCCCTAGCACGTGACTATCCGATATTGGGCCGATATACACAATACTTAGTAGACTACGCCTGATATAGATCTTAAATATTCTTATAAGAATATGTCCGGAGAATTGGTAAGACTTGGTGCTTTGCTATAAGCCAACCTTGTCTAGTAAATCGGTAAAACGTAGTACTTGGTACTTACGTGTTCGGATAGTCCGATGACCGATTTGACTGCCAACATATCCGGGATCTCATGGGTCGCTTCCCAAAGATTCACCGATGACGTATGACTCGCACTTTTATTAATCTGGGATTAATATGATGAGAGAGAAAATTAATCTGGGATTAATTACAGAGATATTTTATCTGGGATAAAATATCAATTTAAGAGAGAGATTGATTAATTTGGAATTAATCGATTAATTAATATATTTGATATATTAAACGAAATTGGATTTCGACGCGGAATTAAAATTAGATTTTAATTCGGGCGAGCGGATTAATTTAGAATTAATTCGTTAGCGACGTGAATAGTGATTTCGCTAGGCGTAATCATTTTATTACGACGCAACAAAAAATTCGTTAATTTAGAATTAGCGAATCAGAGCCCGAGATTATTTGCGAGCGCATTCGCATTTCGAATTCGAGTGCGGCACGCAAGTCAAATCAAGCGTCAAATCATTAGTCGCATCAAGCGTCAAATCACTTGTCACTTTGAGTGATGTGACTTGATTAATTGATGTGACTTGAGTGATGTGATGAGTGATGTGTGTGGTTGGGAATTAAACCCAAATGTGTTTGAAATGAATTTCAAATGAAATTCAAGTGCATTTGATGCATAAAATAAACATAAAAACCGTATACCACATTCACTCCACTTTCCCTCATCTCTCTCTTCTTCTTCTTCTCCCTCACTCACGCCATTTTCTGGTTTCTAAAGAGGCAGTGAACTGCCGATTTTAACAAAGGAAATGGAAGGGAAGCAAGTGTGTTTTTGTGGCAAAACAAGAGTGCTAGCACACTCCGGGATCATGCGAAGGTGATAAGGGAAGTATACCCATGAGCCGGGAAGCCAAATGTTGAAGCTTGGAGCTTCAAATCTTGAAGACAAGGGGCGCCAAACACTGTTCACAGCAGCCCACTGCTTTGCAAAAGTGTGCAGAATTTTGAATTTTTGTTGCCCAAATCGTCGCTCAACCGCTCGATGTAAGTATTCCGCACTTCCGTCGTTGTATTCATTTGTCTATCATGCTTGAGTTTTGATCTTGGGACCTATAGAAACTCCAACAATGGCATCAAGAGCTTAAGTTAAAAGCATGAAAAAGTTAGGGCTAAAATTTGGGCAAACTTGATTTTGAGCATGATAAATTAAATTGGATGGATTTGTATGCTTAATTGTGTTTGAATTGAAGATTGATTGGGTCAATTTCAAGAAAATTTGATTGGATCATTTTTTCCCCAAATTTCTACCTTGGCCGAAAGTTGAACATGATTTCATGTCTTGGGATTTTTGATTTTTGACAATTGGATGTGTTGGAAATCATTCGGGAATATGATTTGATGTCGATTGCGGAATCAATTGGATTGAATTCGAATCGGACGAAAAATCCCCAAATTGCCAAGTATGTCATAAAGCTTGAAATTGGTTAAAATTGATTTTTAAGCATGCAATTATGAAATTGGATATAAAGTATGCTTGAATGTATTTATTGTGATGATTGGTTGGATCAATTTGATTAAATATTGTTTGGAACAAATTTCCTTCCCATTTTGATGTGTTGCCGAATAGTAACTTAGCCCTAAAGTCTTGGAATTTTGATTTTTAATTCATTGGATGAGTTAGAATCAATTAGGATGTTGATTTTATGTCGATTGTGGGATTAATTGGATTGAAACCAAATCGGATATAAAATCCTCTCCTTGGCCGAGACTTAAAGAGCATTATGGTTTTGATTTTAATCAAAATATGTTGGACATATGATGATGATAATGAGCATGATTAATTGTATGAATTGATGTTTTAGAAATGTTAATTTGGGTGATTAATCATGATATACCACTTTAGGTAATTAAATTGCGAAATGGGATTTGTGTAATTTAATTAATTGGGCTAATTTTGGAATTTGAGCTTGAATTTTTGTTATTGGGCTTATTGGGCTTTGTTGTACAAAGTTTTTTTTAGGCAAAATTGGTTGGATCCAATTGGGCCCAAAACCGCATCCATAAAGCCCAAATGCAACATAATGGACCTTTATGATTTAATTGGGCCTAATGGACCAAATTAATTTAAAGGCTTATGGGGTAAATCCCGGATTGGACTTTGGTTGCGGGTTTGACCCGAGTTGACCAAAAGTCCACGCCTTAAGAAATTAATTAAAAGCCCATTAGACTTTAATTAAGTTGACGTTGGACGTTAATCGGGCTTTGAGACCCGTAACAATTAAATTTGGAATTTAATTAGTAAAAGGTTTTTTAATAAAGTGTGATATTTAATTTGGAATAAATAGTGAATTAGAATTAAATACAAATTGAATTGGATTTAATTGTGTAGTTTAATTTAATTCTAGAATTTGTACTTTAAGTACTTATTCGTAAAAACGAGTTTGACTCGAGCAAAATCAAATCGTTGTTTGAACATTGGATGATCACATAATTATCAGATTAATTAATTGGATTAGATTGATTGATAACATGCTTGAGTGAATACATGGTTGTGATGCATGAATAATGTATATCGGATGGATATTAGATGGGTGGGGCAATTTTAGAAATTGTTGTAATAAATCGATTTATAATTGGACCTGCATGTCCAGCCTTATCACCTCATATTCTTTGTATTCTTGTATTCTCTTCTCACCTATTCCCCTCAATGTAATGAGGTTTCTTTAGAAGTGTAGTGTAACGGGTAGAAGAAATATTTGTGCTAGCGGGAGAGAGAAAGTGAGAGATTTGATCTGGGATCAATGTGTAAAATATCCATCAGCATATCATTATTATTTTATCATATGCGCTTTATTATGTGTTTATAATGCATGTTTAAGGGTGTATGATGATGAGGCCTTAATAAAGATAATAAATTGGTTGCCAATTTGCACACGAAAAACCCTCATCAAATATCATGCGTTTTTCCTTCCATTGAGTGATTCTCACTCAAGATCCGAGACGACATTGGGTTGTTGGCCAAAGTCAAGCCCTTTGTCTGTCGAAGATGTGTTTGAATCACGAAGGCTTTGTTACATGTCAGTGTCTTGTCCAAGTTGTGGTTTGTTGGCCAAAGTCAAGACCACTTCTTGTCCATCGACATTGATTACGAAGCTTTCCATGGTCAATGGGTCGCGCTTGACTGGGATCATTAGGTTTGTTGTGCCAAAGCCAAGGCCTAGTTGATTCAGAGGAAAAGGTTAGGTAATACATTGGATGTATTGGAATATATAAGATATATGTTTAGGATTTGGAAGTCCACCTACTGGATCTAGGAATTGGATTGGATCCAATTGGTCTTAGAGATCTACCTAGTTAATTATCATACAATTTGTTGGCCAAAGTCAGATTGTGATATTTAACGGGATCCTAGCCCACTAGGAAACACGGTTTCCCGAGTACTCGACAGAGGGTTAGAGGCTCGCCGAAAAATAGTGGGAGGCAAGAATTGAATTTGCAATACTCGTTCAATTACTCGCCATACGCGCTCATTTAAATTATTTCGTCATTAGATTAAATGTTAGTTGGACTAATATTTAAATTGTTGTTTTATTTAACAGTTGGACTGTATTATAGTTGATTATATATAATTGGATTATATTAATCAATATATTTGAATTAATTAATTTCAGTTTACAGTTGATTTTATAATTGGATTATAGTAATCAATGTAATTGAGGTTAATTAATTTAGATTATATTTGATTATGTAGTTGGACTATTATAATCATTATAATAAATAGTACCACAAATCGTTGATTAAATAGTTGGACTATTAGAATCAAGATAGATATGAAAGATTAGTGTTTAAGACATAATCCTGGTGAAAATGTATTTAAACGACTTTAATTTTCAAATCGGGAATAAATTTTCAGGATGACCTGGAAACTAATTAGTTATTTTATTTAATAAAATAATATATGCCTAAGTCCGGAATTAAGCAAATAAGTGGAACATGATATTTGAATATTCATGTAATGATAAATTTAGTGCTTAATCCATATACTTGTCATATAGACTCCTTAATTCTTTATCAGAACTAAGGATTAGATTCTTAAAGTATGATATTGAAATTGAAGGATATTCAACGATTAGATCTGGAAGTACTTTTTTAAAATTGCAATAAATAATTCTTGAGAATTAAAGACTATTCTCAAGGAGATAAAGTCAAAATTTGCAATTAGGCAAGTAGTGCAAGGCACACCTTACTTCAATATTCTGGAAACCCGAGGCTTGGTTAAAGCAACTGGATATTGAAAATGACAAAGGAAAATCATTATAGTCTTCTTGGAAGATAAGACATATCCCAAAATGTCTGCACAATTGTGGCAAACGGAATCGCGAAGCGTGACTGTCGTTTGGACAAAGCAGACATGAAGGAATTGAAGACGAGCAAGGCTCTGACTTCAAATATGTTTGTCAAAATTATGTTCATTACTAGTATTAAAATTGGATTTTTAGATACTTAATATGGTACATAATAAATATATATATTGATGTTCAGAATCTTGCTATGAGCAGGAGGATTAGAGAACTGTTATAAATGTAACTAGTTTGGACTAGATACATTATCTCTTTATCAGTGTTTAACCCACTGCGGGTGAATCTTTATATTTTAGAACACTAAAGTGTTTTATTATATAAGGATGATATTGAGATAAACCACATTAGATGTGAATAACAGAATTATATATTTTGAATATAATAAATCTCAAAATATATATAATGACAAACAAATAGCTCAAAATGATTTGATCAGCAGAAAACTAATTATGGCATTGTTGTCTGGGACACAATCGAACAAGACTCGTATATCCACACTTTCGAAGAGTGGGTACTCGGACTGTTTTGATTCCAATCAAATAAAGTCTACGAATCTAGTTTATTGGGCAATGTGCCTAAAACACTATTTACTTGGTAAAAGTGTAAAATGCCATCGATCTATTAACCCTTGTTCATAGTGAAGCAAGTGGGCCCATGTCTAGCTAGGCAGATATGGATATGAATATTTTCGTGACCTATACAGATGTGGCATCGCGTAATGGTTGTGTGTTTCTTTTGAAGAAACACAATCGGAAACTTTTAGAGTTTTGACACGAAATAGACAAATAGATCGACTATAGTATTATACCGTCACGGTAAGACCGTAATGGAAAATACTTAAGCAATAAGTTTCTTATAACTTGAAAGAGTATAGTATTCTTTCAAATGAGGACTCCTCCCGGAACACGTCAAAGTGACGTTGTGTTCCGAACGGATTAACCGAATCATGTTAGACATGATAAGGCTAATCATGAGTCGCTTTGAGCTACCTTCCTTCAACGGATAAGTTTTAACAGTGCAATAACTTATTTTAGAATAAGGTTCCATAATAATCTGTTTGACAGATTACAAATTAGATATGAACGGGAAAGAAACCGGGTTTCTCATTCCTGACCATTTGGGATGCTAGGCATATGTTTGGATAATACCAAACTAAAACCTAAATTGGATAAGTGCCAAATTGGTTATCCTAAAGGAAACCATAAGTATAGTACTTATAAATCTCACATGAGAACAATATGATTGTTGCTCACCATGCGGTTTTCCTAAGAGGAATACCGATATGCAGTGGTCAGTGGGAGGATGGTGATACTCAATGAAAATTGGAGTAATACTGTTCGAGGCACGAAATCCTTAATGGAATACATATAGTTCATCAAGGATGAAACTATTCCATTAATCTTTGAATACACAAGAACCGCGTAGATCGGAGAGAGTCAGAAAACAACCTTGGGTATGGGTTTCTGATCTCACCTAATAAAGATGTTAATCTTTTAAGGTATACCAACTGATTACGTATGAGGTAGTGATACAAGGTATCGACTCCCTATTATGACAAAGTCTCATGAGTCTGAAATGGATTCCATGTATATCAACAAGTTTGGATACTAGTTGATGTACCATAAGACATTGTGCCTATTGGTACTTTATAAGTCTTCAAGGAAGACATACATGGATGGCAACAAACCAACGTACTAAGCTAGACTTGTAAAGAAAAAGGTAGAGTTATCAACATTGTGTTGATTACGACGAAACCTTTTACATGTTGCCATTGTAAATCCATTTGGATAATGCTTGCTAAAGCTGTGTATTTCATTTATGAAATATGACAGCTTAACGGAAAATCGCTTTCCTGAAAAGGAAACCTTTCGGAGGATGTTTCTAACATCCTGTTGGTTTTGTCGTACCATAACAAGCAAACAAGGTTTGCAGGTTATTCGATCCATGTTTGGATTGAAGCAAGCATAGGTTCTAGGAATTATCGTTTTGATGTAATCATAATGGAGTATGATTTAATTCAAAACGAAATGATTCTTGTGTATATAAAAGGGTTAGTGGGAGTGCACTGACATGAATGTCATGTAAGATAATGATAATATGTCATTTCTTGGAAATGATATTCCCATAAAATAATCGGTGGAAGCTGGGCTTCCCTGATAACGACTGTAAGTCGTAACAAAGGTACTATAAAGTTTGAATAACGGGACAGTGAGCTGGAAATATTCCGAGCAAGATAACTATTGCCGAATAAACAACAAATGCGGATTATTGCTGCAGCTGAGGCAGCAATAGAAGCCATTTGGATCGATAATAAATCTAATTAGATTAGATATAGTTCTGTTAGCGGCTGAGCTAGGCGTCAGCACAGACTAAAGAATTAATGGTCTCATCGACGATCCAGATATATACTTCGATATTCATCTGATTCGTTCGGATCATACATCATGGCGATGTGATGATCGTGTAAATCGCGTCAGACGATAATCATGCAAATCCACTGACGAAAATATTTTCTCAGCAATTTGAGCGAACCGTACATAGTTCGGGTGTTAGACACTCGAGTGACTGGCTATGTGCCAAGTGGGAGATTGTTGGATAATATGACCCATAGCGTCACTATTTGTACATATCATGGTGTTGTTGTACAAATTAACAATGTGACAAAAGAGATTGCACTCTCATCGTTTTTGATTAGATCACCATAGATATATAAATGAAGAGAGGTCCATATGATTAGTTTCTGGATTGAGAATGATATGAGACAGTATCAGTCCACGAAGGATTAATCATTAAGTATCCCTAGCCGGAGTATTATCGAGACAGGACATCGATAATGCGGAATAGGCTAGTATTGCACTTGTGCACGTTGTGAGGGAACAACGGCATAGTTCTCATATTTAAGTATTGGATACTTATGCAAGTGCGATAGGAGGTTGTGTTTCACCGATGGTACGGGAAACAGCTTCGCTCTGGATAGAACCCCTCGGAATCCCATTGGTATTATGACTATGTGTCTATGGGAGTCCGACATCAGGGTAGGTGTATTTGGTCTTAACCTGAGACTTGCACCGCTAATGCTTACGACAATCAATATACTTTAGTTGAGGTCGTCTAGGACTCTAACCGGTTCTGTGTACGCCAATGCTGGGTATATTGAGAATCGTATAGTATTGGGTGTGATGTCAAGACGGAAGTATCACTCCAGTCATAGTGGAGATGATGTCACGCATGATACGGTATTAGTGCTCTTAAGTGATGTGCAACCATAGGGATATTATGACTAGGTCATGCATATCCGATTATAGAGACTAGTTACCAGACATCCGACATTTGCTTCGGACGGGGAAGACACTTATCCAGCCCCAGCCCTAGCACGTGACTATCCGATACTGGGCCGATATACACAATACTTAGTATACTACGCCTGATATAGATCTTAAATATTCTTATAGGAATATGTCCGGAGAATTGGGAAGACTTGGTGCTTTGCTAGAAGCCAACCTTGTCTAGTAAATCGGTAAAACGTAGTACTTGGTACTTACGTGTTCGGATAGTCCGATGACCGATTTGACTGCCAACATATCCGGGGATCTCATGGGTCGCTTCCCAAAGATTCACCGATGACGTATGACTCACACTTTTATTAATCTGGGATTAATATGATGAGAGAGAAAATTAATCTGGGATTAATTACAGAGATATTTTATCTGGGATAAAATATCAATTTAAAGAGAGAGATTGATTAATTTGGAATTAATCGATTAATTAATATATTTGATATATTAAACGAAATTAGATTTCGATGCGGAATTAAAATTAGATTTTAATTCGGGCGAGCGGATTAATTTAGAATTAATTCGTTAGCGACGTGAAAAGTGATTTCGCTAGGCGTAATCATTTAATTACGACGCAACGGAAAATTCGTTAATTTAGAATTAGCGAATCAGAGCCCGAGATTATTTGCGAGCGCATTCGCATTTCGAATTCGAGTGCGGCACGCAAGTCAAATCAAGCGTCAAATCATTAGTCGCATCAAGCGTCAAATCACTTGTCACTTTGAGTGATGTGACTTGATTAATTGATGTGACTTGAGTGATGTGATGAGTGATGTGTGTGGTTGGGAATTAAACCCAAATGTGTTTGAAATGAATTTCAAATGAAATTCAAGTGCATTTGATGCATAAAATAAACACAAAAACCGTATACCACATTCACTCCACTTTCCCTCCTCTCTCTCTTCTTCTTCTTCTCCCTCACTCACGCCATTTTCTGGTTTCTAAAGAGGCAGTGAACTGCCGATTTTAACAAAGGAAATGGAAGGGAAGCAAGTGTGTTTTGTGGCAAAACAAGAGTGCTAGCACACTCCGGGAACATGCGAAGGTGATAAGGGAAGTATACCCATGAGCCGGGAAGCCAAATGTTGAAGCTTGGAGCTTCAAATCTTGAAGACAAGGGGTGCCAAACACTGTTCACAGCAGCCCACTGCTTTGCAAAAGTGTGCAGAATTTCGAATTTTTGTTGCCCAAATCGTCGCTCAACCACTCGATGTAAGTATTCCGCACTTCCGTCGTTGTATTCACTTGTGTATCATGCTTGAGTTTTGATCTTGGGACCTATAGAAACTCCAACAGACCAAAACCAAAGCGTATTGATTGTCGCAAGTACTAGCGATGCAAGTCTCAGGTTGAGACCAAATACACCTACCCTGATGCGGATTCCCATAGACACATAGTCATACTACCAATGGGATTCCGCGGGGTCTATCCAGAGCGAAGCTGTTTCCGTACCATCGGTAAACACAACCTCCTATCACACTTGCATAAGTATACAATACTTAAATATATGAGAACTATGTCGTTACGCTTCCATAACACGCACAAGTGCGATACTAGTCTATTCCACATTATCGATGTCCAGTCTCAATAATACTACGACTAGGGATATTTAATGATTAAACCTTTATAGATTGATATTGTCTCATATCTTATAATCCGGAACTAATAAAATGATAAAATGCAATTTCATTGCTATATAATTAATTTGTACAAAAACCATAATGTCTTTTACAAATAGTGACGCTATAGGTCATAATTGTCTAACAATCTCCCACTTGGCCTATAGCCAGTCACTCAAGCATCTAATAGATGAACTATGTACATGTCGCTCAAACTTTTGCTGAGGAATAACTTTCGTCAGCGGATCTGCTATGTTGTCCTCTAATGCGACCTTCTCGATCTTCACATCGCCACGATGTATGATCTCACGAATAAGATGGAAATGTCGAAGAACATGCTTGGATCATTGATGAGACTGCGGTTCCTTAGCCTGTGCTATAGCCCCGTTATTATCACAATACAATGGAACGGGCTCAGCTGCTAACGGAACTACTCCAAATCCAATTAGGAATTTTCGAATCCAAACTGCCTCTTTTACTGCTTCAGCTGAGTAATATACTCCGTCTCTGTTGTTGAATCGGCAACAGTCTCTTGTTTGGAAGATTTCCATCTTACTGCTCCGTTATTCAAACAAAATATGTACCCGGATTGCGACTTGCAGTCGTCTTTATCGGTTTGGAAACTTGCATTGGTATACCCAGTTACCTCAAGTTCTCCATCTCCATAGATTAAGAAAGCATCATTAGTTCATCTAAGATACTTTAGGATATTCTTAACCGCCATCCAGTGACTATCACCTGGATCGGCCTGATAGCGACTACACATGCTCAAAGCATAGGAGACATCATGTCGCGTACATATCATGGCATACATGATCGTTCCGACTGCCGAGGTGAACGGTATCCTACTCATGTTGTCTCTCTCATCTTCAGTTTTAGGACACATGTCCTTAGATAGAGTGACGCCATGTGACACTGGCAACAGTCCCCTCTTGGACTGATCCATGTTGAATCTCTTCAACACTTTGTCAATGTACGTACTCTGGGAGAGTCCAAGCAATTTTCTAGATCTTTATCGGTAGATCTTTATTCCTAGAATAAAGGCTGCTTCTCTCAGATCCTTCATGGAGAATTTTAATGAAAGCCAAACATTCACCGATGTTAACATGTGAATGTCATTGCCAATTAGCAGTACATCGTCAATGTAAAGGACAATAAATGTCAGTGCGCTCCCACTAACCTTCTTATATACATAAAGATCATCCTCATTTTGAACGAAATCATATTCTTTTATGATCTCATCAAAACGTTGGTTCCAAGAACGTGATGCTTGCTTCAATCCATAAATGGATCGATTTAACTTACAGACCTTGTTTACAAGTCTAGGTATGACAAAACCGTCAGGCTGTTGCATATAAACATCCTCCAAAATGTTTCCTTTAAGGAAATCGATTTTGACGTCCATTTGCCATATCTCGTAATCGAAATATACAACAATAGCAAGCATTATTCGAATAGATTTAATCATGGCAACGGGTGAGAAAGTTTCGTCGTAATCGACACCTTGTCGTTGATGATACCCCTTCGCTACAAGCCTAGCTTTGTATGTCTGTACGTTGCCATCCATGTCAGTCTTCCTCTTGAAGACCCATTTACAACCAATAGGCTTTACGCCTTCTGGTGCATCAACCAGTGTCCAAACTTGGTTGGTCTACATGGAATCCATTTCAGAATTCATGGCATCTTGCCATAAACCGGAGTCGATACCTTGTATCGCTTCCTCATACGTAGCCGGCTCATCTTCCTCAATAAGATTAATATCTACATGAGATGAGATCAGAAACCCATACCTCTCAGGTTGTTTTCTGACTCTCTCCGACCTACGCGGTCCTTTTGTATTCGAAGATTGTGGTACAGTCTCATCCCTGTTGGACGGTTCATGTTCCGTTAAGGATTTTGTTCCAGGAACAGTATCACTCTGATTTTCATCGAGTTCTAATTTCCTCCCAATTATCACTGCATTTTGGAATTCCTTCTCAAGGAAAACCGCATGTAGAGCAACAAATACTTTGTTCTCTTGTGGGTGATAGAAGTAATATCCTTTGGTTTCCCTAGGATATTCTATAAATAGGCATTTATATGATTTGGGTTCTAGTTTGGTACCTTCCAAACGTTTGACGTATGCCCAGCAACCCCAAATCTTCAGGAATGAGAAACCCGATTTCTTTCATGTCCATATTTCATATGGAGTCTATTGAACAAACTTTGACGGAACCTTATTCAAAATAAGTATTGCACTGTTCAATGCATATCCCCATAAGGAAATAGGTAGCTCTGTGCGACTCATCATAAACCTCACCATGTCTAACAAAGTTCGGTTTCTCCGTTCGGACACACCGTTTAATTGTGATGTTCCGGGAGGAGTCCACTGTGAAAGAATACCATATTCTTTCAATTATTCAAGAAATTCATTGCTTAAGTATTTGCCACCATGGTCCGACAGTAATGTCTTAATACTTTTGCCGGTCTGTTTTTCTACTTCGTGTCGAAACTCTTTGAATTTCTCAAAAGTTTCCGACTTCTGTCTCATAAGATACACATAACCAAAACGCGATACATCATCCGTAAAGGTTACGAAGTATTTGTATCCACCTCTAGCCTGGCTAGACATGGGCCCATAAACGTCACTATGGACAAGGGCTAACAGTTTGGTGGTACGTGCACCTTTACCGCTAAAAGGTGATTTAGGTATCTTGCCTAATAAACAAGATTCGCAGACGTCATATGAATTTGGATCAAATCCATCCAAGTACCCACTCTTCGAAAGTGTGGATATACGTGTCTTGTTTATGTGACCCAGACGACAATGCCACATAGAAGTTTCATATTTGTTACTTACTTTAAGCCTTTTGTTTGTTACATTACATGTTTGAGATTGATTTCTATTCAAAATATAAAGACCATTATTTGCATCAGCTGTGCAAATTTCTATATCATTTTTATACATAAAACACCCAGTGTTTCTAAATACAAAAGTATACCCGCATTGGGTTAACATAGATACAGAAATTATATTCCTAGTCAAACTAGGTACAAAATAACAGTTTATAAGTTCAAGTTCATGCCCCGATGGTAGTTCCAAAACATAAGTGCCCACGGCCAAAATGGCAACGCGTGTCCCATTTCCAACATGGAGGTCAATCTCTCCTGAGGCCAGTCTCCTGCTAATATGCAGATCGTGCACATCAATACATATATGAGTACCACAACCAGAATCAAAAATCCAATTTTTAAAACTAGAAGTAGACATGTTTATTTCTATAACAAACATACCTGAAGCCGGAGCCTTGCCCGCTTTAATTTCCTTCATGTGTGCCTTGTACTCACAGCAGTCACGCTCCAAGTGACCCCGCTTCCCGCACTGCAAGCATACATATTAGGATTTGTCCTTGGGTTTCCCAGAACCCTTTGACGATTTGGCATTGCCCTTATTCTTATGCTTCTTTTTTAACACCTAGAGTCGCATTGGGCCAAGCCTTTGGAGTCTGAGATGTTGAAGCATAGTGCGCCTCGCGCTTCTTGCCCTGAAGGAGCTCCTTTTCTGCCTCACGCAGAGTGGACATCAACTCTCCAAGAGTCTGGTCTTGGTTCAACATGTTGTAGTTCATGATGAACCCACTCCAAGTGTCGGGGAGAGACTGTATGATCAAATCCACTAAAGTCTGAACCTCGAAGACTATGCCCATCTGTCCGAGCTGCTCAATGTCAGCAATCATCTGTGAGACATGATGCTCAACAGACGTACCCTCTGACATGCGAGCGCGAAAGAGCTTCTTCTGCAACTCGTATCTTTGCGATCTAAGATTAGATCGGTGGAGATCGTGCAACTTCGCCATCATCTCATAGGGATCCAACCCCTTGTTTTGACGAAGGAATTGAGGAGTCATAGCGGCAAGCATTACCGATTGAGCAGTCGCATTGTCATCGTTATGAGTCTTCCAAAGCTCTAGCTCTAGCAACTGAGCAGGTCGGGGCTTAGGCCCAAGAGGTGGCTCTATAGTGTAGAGTAACTTCTCGGATCCCAGAACAATTCTGAGATTCATATCCCAGTCCTGAAAGTTTGTGCCATTAAAGACGTTTTCGCCCATGACAATATCCCTAATGCTTAATTTTCCAGTCATCTTAACCGCAATAGTCCAACTATTCGATTAACGATGTTCGGGAACAGTCTAGCTGTTATAAGAAAAATAATAATATATTAGTCCAACTAATAAAATAATTGACGAAATAATTTGAAAGCGCGTCAAGCTAAGTATTTGAACGAAATTGCAAATTCAATACTAGCCTCCCACTATTTTTCGGCGAGCCTCTAACCCTCTGTTGAGTACTCGGGAAACCTAGTTTCCTAGTGGGCTAGGATCCCGTTAAATAACACACAACCTTGACTTTGGCCAACAAGCTGTATGATATTTAACTAGGTAGATCTCTAAGATCAATTGGATCTCATCCAATTCCTAGATCCGGTAGGTGGACCTCCAAGTCCGAAACATATATACAATATATTTGCCAATATATCCAATATATTTTCCTAACCTATTTCCTCTGAATCAACTAAGCCTTGGCTTTGGCACAACAAGCTTAATGATTCCAGTTAAGCGGAACCCATTGACTTTGGAAAGCTTCGTAATCGATGTCGATGGGCAAGAAGTGATCTTGACTTTGGCCAACAAATCACAACTTGGACAAGACACCGATATATAACAAAGCCTTTATGATTCCAACACATCCGCGATATACAAAGGTCTTGACTTTGGCCAACAAACCAGTGCCAATCTTGGATCTTGAGTAAGAATCAATCAATGGAAGGAAAACGCTTAATATTTTATTAAGGGTTTTTCGCGTAAATTGGCAACCAATTTATTATCTTTGTTAGGTCTCATCATACACCCTTAAGCATGCATTCTAAAAGCATAATAAGGCACGGAAATAAATTAATAACGATATGTGGATGGATATCTCACAGATTGTTCCTAAAATGAATCACTCCATTTCCTATCCCCGGCAATCATTATTCTTACTTCTACCCAATTACATAATACAATAATAGAAACCTCATTAACATTTAGGGGAATTAGGTGAGAAGAGAATACAAAGAATCAAGAGAGATAAGGCTGGACACAAAGGTCCAATTTAATAAATTCTAAATTTACAACAATTTCCAAAATTGCCCTCTCCCTTCTAATGTCCATCTGATATACGTTATTCTTTCAACACATCCATGTATTCACACAAAGCATGTTATGCAATCAATATAATCCAATTAATTAATCTTGAATAATGTGATCATCAAATGTTCAAACAACGATTTGATTTTGCGCGAGTCCAACTCGTTTGAAAATAAGTACTCGAAGTACGAATTCTTGAATTATATCGAACTACAATTTAAATCTAATTTAATTCTTATTCAATACTAATTCCATATTTAATTCTAAATTAAATAACTACACTTTTTAATGTGCCTTTAAAGACTTAGATTCCAAATCTAATCTAAATGGGTCTCAAAGCCCAATTAACATCTAATGTCGTTTAATTAAAGTCCGATGGGCTTTCAATTAATTTCTTAAGGGATGGACTTTGGTCAATATGGGTCAAACCCAAATACCAAAGCCCAATTAAGGAATCACCCTATTTGCCAAGAAACCGATTTAGGCCCATAAGGCCCAATTAAACATAAAAGGCCCATTTGTCACATTTAGACTTAATGGAATGATTTAGGCCCAATTTGGATCCAATCCAATTGACTTAAATCTACTTGGCCCAACCAAGCCCATTAGGCCCAAATACAACATTTAAAGCCCAATTCTAAATTAAGGCCAACTAATTAAATTTTAATTTTCCAAATTTCAAAATTCAATTAATTAAAGTGTATTACATCAATTAATTATCTAAATTAATATTTCAAAAATACTAATTTAATCAATTAATCATGTATAAATTTTTTCATCTCATGTCCAACATTTTTGAAATAAAAATCAACTCATTCATGCTCGTCATACTCACAGCATTCATAGAGTTTATTTTTCTGATTTCGTTTTCAATCCGATTGAATTACAAATCAACATTTCCCAAGTGTTCAAACTCATCCAATGATCAAAAGAACAAAAATACCATGACTATTTTAGGGCATACATGTCTCGGCCAAGCCAACATTTTGGGTAAAAATTGATCCAATTAATTTTTCATGAAATTGATCATAAATAACTCCAAGTTATCCAAATACAAGCATGCTCAAACAAACAATTTGGTTAAATCACGCTCAAATCAAATTTACCCAAATTTTACCCCAATATTTTTCATGCTCAAAATAGGCTCTGATACCATTGTTGGTTTCTACTATAGTCCCAAGATCATTCAATCATAGAAAAATATGTGAATACTTTAAAGAAGTATGGCGGAATCATACTTACAATGAACGGATTATGGAAGTGTTGAGTTAAAAAATTTCCTTCTTGTTGAAGCTCTCCAAGATTCGGCCAATGTCCCAATTTTTGTTGAAGATGAACTTTGATCTTTAAGCTCCAAGCTTCAATGGTGATTCTAAGATCCAAAGGTTGTTTCCCTATCACCTTTTATGATTCTTGTGAGTGCTATCTCTTAGTAAATTTTGTAACAAAATTCACCTCTTCTTCCTCCTTGTGCATTCGGCAATGAAGAACAAAATCGGAGAATTATTTTTTTGCTCAAAGTGGCGTGAAATTAGAGAGAGAGTAAGATGTGTGTTGACTTAACAGAATTTGATTTCAAAAATCAAATAAATGATTTACCAAATATTTGGTAATAAGTCAATCATGTCACTTTAACTTGGAGTGAAAAACAAGTTAAAATCATTCTCACCAAAACCCATCACTCAAAGTGACAAGTGATGTGACTAATGATGTGACATGTGGGCCCCACTTGATTCGAAATCCGAGTGGGCACGCAAACACTCCCGGGCTCGGGATCGCTAATTCCGAATTAATGAACTATCAGTTGCGACGTAATTAAATCATATTTAATTATATAATAATGCCAAGCAAAATTACTATTCACGTCGCTAGTGAATTAATTCTAAATTAATTTGTTTGCCCAAATTAAAATCTAATTTTAATTCCGCGTCGAAATCTAATTTCGTTTAATATATCGAATATATTATTTTAACGATTAATTCCAAATTAATCGTTCTCTCTCTTCAAATAGTATTTTATCCTAGATAAAATCTCTCTGTAATTAATCCCAGATTAATTATGATCGAATCATACGTCATCGGTGAATCTTCGGGAAGCGACCCAAGAGATCCCTGGATATGTTGGCAGTAAATCTGGTCGTCGGACTATCCGAACACCTACGTACATCGTACTACGTTTTTACCGATTTACGAGACATGGTTGGCTTCCAGCAAAGTGCCATGCCTACCCAATTCTCCAGAAATATTCTTAATAGAATATGTAATCTATATCAGGCGTAGTATACATGGTATTGTGTATAGCGATCCAGTATCGGATGTCACATTCAAGGCCTGGGGCTGGAATAGTCTCTGCCCCGTATGAAGCATATATCGGATTACTAGCAATTAGTCTTTTTAAATCAGATAATCATGACCAAGTAATATTATCCCGATGGTTGCAACCATTTAGAGTACCATTTAGAGTACCATTTATAATCATTGACATCACACCCAATACACTACGATTCTCAATAAACCCAGAAGAGACGTACACAGAACCTGTTAAAGTCCTGGACGACCAAAACCAAAGCGTATTGATTGTCGCAAGTACTAGCGATGCAAGTCTCAGGTTAAGACCAAATACACCTACCCTGATGCGGATTCCCATAGACATATAGTCATACTACCAACGGGATTCTGCGGGGTCTATCCAGAGCAAAGCTATTTCCGTACCATCGGTAAACACAACCTCCTATCACACTTGCATAAGTATCCAATACTTAAATATATGAGAACTATGTCGTTACGCTTCTATAACACGCACAAGTGCGATACTCGTCTATTCTACATTATCGATGTCTAGTCTCGATAATACTACCACTAGGGATATTTAATGATTAAACCTTTATGGATTTATACTATCTCATATCTTATAATCCGGAACTAATCATAGGGACTTTTATCATTTATATATATTAAGTAATCAAATTACAAAATGATAAAATGCAATTTCATTGCTACATAATTAATTTGTATAAAAACCAAAATGTCTTTTACAAATAGTGACGTTATAGGTCATAATTGTCTAACTTGAAGTCGAGTATATTACAGCATCTGAGGCAGCTAAAGAAGCAGTCTGGATAAAGAAGTTCATCACGGAGCTGGAAGTACTTCCCATGATAAAGAATGGCGTTATGATGTACTGTGACAACACGGGCGCCATTGCTCAATCAAAGGAACCAAGGTCCTACCAGAAATCCAAGCATGTACTCAGGTGATTTCATCTCAGCAGGGAGATTGTTGAGAGAAAAGAAGTTATTATAGAGAAAAGCATGATAGGCACACCTGAGAGTATGGTGTCCAGATTCATACTAGTTGGCTATAGTGCAAGTGGGAGATTGTTAGGGATATGCCCTATGCCCAACTTGTGGATGGGCTATATATACATATATTTTTAATATTTTCATTAATTAATAAAATGGCAATCTTTATTATACGTGTCTTACATAACTTATATGAATCATCAACACTGTAATAAAGCCCTTGGAGTAATAAGACGATGGCTTCCACGTCTTACGAGAATCATTACTCTTAAATATTCCTAGTCATAGTTTTGTGAATAATCTGGGCGTTAACAAAGCAGATAGACTAGCATGATGATATGATCCGCCCTTAAGTGGGGTAGCCGATCTCATAGGCTACTAGCGGAGATCCGTCCACTTGGTGTATCACATGGATGCATGAGTTGCTCGTGTCCATCGAACTGATCGCTGAAAGTTTTCATATGTAGTGTTTATCCCATGTGTCTGTGAGAACTTTCATGTTTATCCCATGGGCCTTGGCATGTTGCTAGATGTCAACCTCGGTCATTGAAATCGAACGAAAATCTGATCGGAGGATAATTAATGTTCGATTAGATTATCACGATTCATTTCATGTCCAACTTGAGGGGAACCCAAAAGGTCACACACAACAAAGTCGAAATCAATGGTTAACAGTGCACAGTACAAATATAATATCATATATGATTGCTGTAGGAATTGTTCATAAATGGTTCAATGTGTTTAATTATTGAACAGAACATTTATGAGGTTCCACAATAGCTTAGGGATTGGTGAATGAAGATATGGGGCACTTTGGGAATTGCAATAAAAAAAAACTACTATTCACGTGAATAGTAATATGAATAGTAATTTTTTTTTGGTTATTAATTTTGAATTCCAATTCGACCCAAACTCTTATTAGGGTTTTATAATCTCATTAAACCACTAAATTAAGATCCAATGGCTAAGATTAAATTAGCTTTTATCCCACGTCAGATTCTTAATTAATTTTGTTGTCTTTGGAGCATTATATAAACCCAAGGAATTCTTCACAAATTTTTACACCAAACCTTTCATATATTGGGTTTATATAAGTGAGCAACTCTAAAGGTTAGGAGTAAGCCACTGATTTTGAGGATCCTTAAGTCTAATTGACTATAAGAACCTCGAGTTAAAAGTTTTGAGGTATTTGCCTAGGCTAGCACCAAAGGAAAAATATGTAAGTGTTCCTAGAACATGCCAAGATCATCTAAGAGTGATTCGTGTGTGAATTATTCAAGGGGAGTTGTGGAATACTCACATTGATTGGTTGAGGAGATTTCAAAAACTCCTTCTTTGTTGGATGTGTTGGAAGCTTCGGAGCTTGAAATGGAGTTCCAAACTCTCGGGTGAGTTTCCCTATCACCTTCTTTTGACTCTAAATGTGCTAGCAAGCTTGAATTTTTGAAACAAAAAAATCCATGGAGAGAGCTCCAAGTTTCGGCCAAGGAGGGAGAGAAGAGAGAGAGATGAGTGAATAATAGTGTCTTACAAAACTAAACTAGTTTTCCAAAAACCACTTGCCTTTTATATTTTCCAAAAACAAAAGTTAAGTGTGTTGGAAGAAATGCATTAAATGCATCTAACCACTTACATCAACAAATGACTAGTGATGTGAGTCAAGTTGATGTAAGTTAGTGGGTCCCACCACTTTGAATTCAAAATTCAAGTTAGTCCACACAACACACTATGGGCCCGGTTTCGTTTAATCCGACTAAACGAATTTTCTATCGCGACGTAATTAAATCTAATTTAATTAAATAATAATGCCTAGCAAATTTATTACGGAACTCGCTTGCGAATTAATTCTAAATTAATTCGTTCGCTTGAATTAAAATCCAATTTTAATTCCGTATTGAAATCTAATTTCAATTAATATATCCAACATATTATTTTAGCCCAATTAAATAAATTAAATAGTAAAATCCAATTTTAACTATTAAATTTATTTTGCCGATTAATTCCAAATTAATTACGTTCTCTCTTCTCGACGAATTTAATCCCAGAAAAATACTCGACGCAATTAATCTCATATTAATTCTTTCTTTTGATAATTAATCCCAGATTAATTTATTATCGTAATTAATCCCAGATTAATTTTCTCTCTCATAATTAATCCCAGATTAATTCTGTTCTAGTCAAATGTCATCGGTGAATCTTCGGGAAGCGACCCAAGAGATCATTGGATATGTTGGAAGTAAATACGGTCATCAGACTATCCGAATACGTGCATACCCGGTACCATGTTCTCACCGATTTACAAGACATGGTTGGCTTCTAGAAAATCACCGTGTCTACCCATTTCTCCAGAAATATTCTTTAAAGGAATATGTAATCTTTGTCAGGCGTAGTATACGTAGTATTGCGTATTACGATCCAGTATCATAATTTCACATGCTAGGCCAGGGGCTGGAATTGTGTCTGCCCAGTACGAAGCATATATCGGATCTCTGGTAACTATTCTCTATAATCGGATAATCATGACATGTCATATTATCCTGATAGCTGCAGCATACAAGAGTACCAGTTTCGTATCCAGCGTGATCATCATCTCCATATGACTGAAGTGATACTTCTATCTTGACATCACATCCAATACACTACAATTCTCAGTATACCCAGAAGAGGCGTACACAGAACCTATTAAAGCCCCGGACGACCAAAACCAAAGTATACTGATTGACGCAAGTATTAGCGATGCAAGTCTCAGGTTAAGACTAAATACACCTATCATGATTCAGATTCCCATAGACACATAGTCATACTACCAATGGGATTCTGAGGGGTCTATCCAGAGCGAAGCTTTTTCCGTACCATCGATAAACAGAACCTCATATTACACTTGCATGAGTATCCAATACCCAAATATATGAGAACTATGCCATTATGCCTCCATAATGCGCACAAGTGCAATACTAGTCTATTCCGCATTATCGATGTCCAGTCTCGATAATACTACGACTAGGGATATTTAATGATTAAACCTTATGGATTAATATTGTCTCATATCTTATTAATCCGGTACTAATCATATGGACTTTTATTATTTATAAATTCTGGTAATCCAATTACAAATGATAAAAGAGCAATTTCCTTTGCCACATAGTTAATTTGTACAACAACGCCATGTTCTGTACAAATAGTGATGTTATGGGTCATAATTGTCCCACAATCTACCATTTAGCCTATAGCCAATCACTCAAGTGTCCTACACCTGAACTATATACGGGTCGCTCAAACTTCTGCTGAGAAACAGCTTTCGTCACCGGATTTGCAATGTTATCGTCTGATGCGTTTTATTCGGTCATCACATCGCCACGATGTATGATCGAACAAATCAGATGAATCAGTTGAAGTACATACTTGGATCGTTGATGAGACCATAATTCTTTAGCATGTGTTGTAGCCTAGCTCAGTTGCTAACAGAACTATACCTAATCCAATTAGGATTATATAAATCCAAAATGCTTCTTTTGCTGCCTCAGCTGCAGCAATGTTCCGCTTTTGTTATTTATTCGGCAATAGTATCTTGCTTGGAAGATTTCCAGCCCACTGTTCCGTTATTCAAACTAAATATGTACCCTTATTGCAACTTAAAGTCATCTTTGTCGGTTTGGAAACTTACAGCGGTGAACCTAGTCACCTCAAGTTCTCATTTCCCAATATTTCCAGAAAGTATCATCAGTTCGTCCAAGATACTCAATGATGTTCTTTACATCAATCTAGAGACCATCAGCTGGATTAGCCTTATAGCGTCTACATATGCTCAAAGTATATGAGACATCAGGTCACATATATTTCAAAAACGTACGAGTTATGGGAGAGTTGTCAGCAGCTTTCTAGATCTATCCCAGTAGATCTTTATTCTTAGAAAAAAGCCTGCTTCTCTCAGGTGTTCCATGGAGAATTTTAATGAAAGCCATGCTTTCACCGATTATTTTATGGGAATGTTATTGCTAAGAAGTAATACATCATCAACTTATAGGATATTCATTGTTAGTGCGCTCCCACTAACCTTCTTATATACACAAGAATCATATTGGTTTTGAATGAAACCATATACCATTATGATCTTATCAAAACGTTGGTTCCAAGAACACAATGCTTGTTTCAATCCATAAGTGGATCGATTTAACTTGCAAACCTTGTTTGCATGTTATGGTACGACAAAACCGTCAGGATGTTATAAACATCCTCCAAAAGGTTTCCGTTAAGGAAAGCAATTTTGACATCCATGTGCCATATTTCATAAATGAAACATGCAGCATTAGCAAGCATTATCCAAATGGACTTAATCATGGCAACAGGTGAAAAATTTTCGTCGTTGACGATACCCTTTATGTACAAGCCTAGCTGTGTACATTTTTATGTTGCCATCCACGTATGACTTCCTTGAAGACACATTTAGTACCAATAGGCCCAATGCCTTCTGGTACATCAACCATTGTCCAAACTTAGTTGGTATACATGGAATCCATTTCGGACTTCATGGCACTTTTCCATAAAAGGAGTCGATACCATGTATCACTTCCTCATACGTAGCCGGTTCTTCTTCCTCAATAAGATTGATATCTACATGAGGTGAGATCAGAAACCCATACCTCCCAAGTTATTTTCTGACTCTCTCTGACCTACGCGGTTCATGTTTATTCAAAGATTATTGGTACAGTTTCATCCCTGAAGAACTATTGGTGTTCCTTGAGGACTCGGTGCCTGGAACAGTATTACTCTGATTTTCATCGAGTTTTACTTTCCTCCCACTTACCACGACATATAGGAATTCCTCTCAGGAAAACCGCATTGAGAGCTAAAATTACATTGTTCTCTTGTGAGTTGTATAAGTACTATACTTTGGTTTCCCTTGGACAACCTAAAAATAGGCACTTATCCGATTTGGATTCTAGTTTGGTATCATCCAAACATTTAGCGTATGCCCAACATTCCCAAATCTTCAGGAATAAGAAACCCGGTTCTTTTCCTGTTCATATCTAATATGAAGTCTGTCTAACAGATTTATATGGAACCTTATTCAAAATAAGTATTGCACTGTTTAATGCATATCTTGTGAAGGAAATTGGTAGCTCAGAGCGACTCATCATTAACCTTACTATGTCCAACAAGGTTAGGTTTCTCCGTTCGGACACACCATCGAATTGAAGTGTCCCATTAGGAGTCCACTGTGAAAGAATACCATACTCTTTCAAGTAATCTTGAAACTCATATGTTCAAGTATTTTACACTATGGTCCGACCGTAATGTTTTTAATACTTTTACCAGTATGTTTTCTTACTTCGTGTCGAAACTCTTTGAATTACTCAAAAGTTCCTCACTTGTGTTTCATAAGATACACATAACCGTAACGCGATGCCACATCCGTAAAGGTTATGAAGTATTCATATCCACGTCTAGCCTAGCTAGACATGGGCCTACTTACGTCACTATGAACAAGGGCTAACAGATCGATGGCACTTGCACTTTTACCTAGTAAAAGTTGTTCTAGGAACTTTGCCTAATATACTAGATTCATAAACATCATTTGAATTAGAATCAAATTTGTCCTAGTATCCACTATTCGAAAGTGTGGATATATGAATCTTGTTAATGTTTCCCAGACAACAATGCCACTTTTAAGTCTTAACAGATTTATAAAGTTTGAGCTTTTGTTTGTCATATTATATGTTTGAGATTCATTTATATTCTAAATATAAATTCTGTTATTCACATCTAATGTGTTTATCTCAATATCATCTTTATAAACAAAAAACTTAGTGCTCTAGAATATAAAGGTATACCCGCAACGGGTTAAACTAGATACAAAGATAATATTTGTAGTCAAACTATGTATATTATAACAGTTTCCTAATTTAAGTACATGTCGAAAGGACATTTCCAAAACTTAGGTTCCCACAGCCAAAACAGCGACTCTCGTTCCGTTTCCGATTCTCAGGTCCATCTCATCTGAAGCCAGTCTCCTGCTAATCAGCAGATCCCGCACATCAGTACATATATTTATGCATCACACCCAGTATCAAAATCCAATTTTAAAACTAGCAGAGGATATATTTATGACAAACATACCTGAATTCGGAGCCTTGTCCGTCTTTAGTTTCTTCATGTCTACCTTTGTCCATACGACAGTCACGCTTCCAATGACCTCGTTTGCCACAGTTTAGGCAGACATATTGGGATATGTCATTTGTCTTCCCAGAAGACTGTGACGATTTTGCCTTTGCCCCTTTTCACATCACTAGCAGTCTTCGGCCAAGCCTTTGCCTTCTTGTGATGTCGAAGTAAGATGCGCCTTGCACATCTTGCCCCTTTTGCAAGCTTTGGCTCTATCTCATTGAGCATAGCCATTAATTCTTCAAGAGTTTTCTTATGCAATTATTACTTCTAAGATCTAAGAATAGATCTATGAAGATCCTTTAATTTCAACATCATGGTATAAGGATCTAATCCTTAGTTCTGACGAAGAAATTAAAGAGTTATTACGGCAAGCATAATAGATTGAGCATTAAAGTTTTCATCACGATGAGTCTTCTAAAGGTAATGCTCTATTCCTTGCTCAACTCCGGACTTAGGCCCGAGATGTCACTCTATCAAATAAAGTAACTTCTCGGCTCCCAGGACTATCATGAGGTTCTATTCCCAATTTGAAAATTGAAGCCGCTTAAAGACATTTTTCACCCAGGATTATGTTTTAAACGATAATCTTTCAGGTATCTTGATTCCAATAGTCCAACTATCCAATCAACGATTTCGGGTACAATCGTTTATAATGATTACTATAGTCTAACTATATAATCAACTACTATTTGATTGGTTAAATTCAAATATATATTGATTACTATAATCCAATTATATAATCAACTATAAATGAAATAGTTTGAATATAGTCAAACTGTTTAATTAAAACAACAATTGAATATTAGTCCAACTAATATATATAAATTTTTAATGACGAAAAATGGAAATGAGCGTGTATTGGCAAGTATCTAAACGAAATTACAAATTTAATACTTTCCTCCGATTATTTTTCGGCGACCCTCTAACCCTCTGTGGAGTACTCGGGAAACCTAGTTTCCTAGTGGGCTAGGATCCCGTTAAATAACACACAACCTTGACTTTGGCCAACAAATTGTATGAAACTTAACTAGGTAGATCTCCAATATCAATTGGATCCCATCCAATTCCTAGATCCAGTAGGTGTGGACATCCAAGTCCGAAACATATATCCAATATATGGCAATATATCTGATATATTCCATAAATTTTTTCCTCCAAATCAATTAATCCTTGGCTTTGGCTCAACAAGCTTAATGAAACCAGTTAAGCGTGTCCCATTGACAGTGGGAAAGCTTCGTAATTGAGGCCGATGAACAAGAAGTGACCTTGACTTTGGCCAACAAATCACAACTTGCCCAAGGCGTACGATATGGAATAAAGCTTTCATGATTCAAACACATCCGCGATGGACAAAGGTCTTGAATTTGGCCAACAAACCAATGCCAATCTTGGATCTAGAGAGAGAATCACTCAATGGAAGGAAAAACGCTTAATATAAAATGAGGGTTTTTGTCGCGATTTGGCAACCAATTTATTATTTTTAATTAGGTCTCATCATACACCCTTAAGCATGCATTCTAAAAGCATAATAAGGCGCGATAAAATTTAATAATGATATGCGGATGGATATACAACAAACTTGTTCCTAGAACAAATCTCTCTCTTTCCTCTCTCCCGCTAGCACTATTCATACTTCTACCCAATAATATAATACTTCTACAGAAACCTCATTTATATTGAGGGGAATTGGTGAGAAGAGAAATACAATGAGAAAATAGGTAATAGGCTGGACAAGCAGGTCCAATTTAATAAATTCTAAATTTATTACAATAATTTCCAAAATTGCCCTCACCCTTCTAATATCCATCTGATATACATTATTCATACATACATCCAAGTATTCACACAAAGCATGCTATCAATCAATCTAATCCAATTAATTAATCTTTGATTAGTGACCATCCAATGTTCAAACAACGATTTGATTTGCGCGAGTCCAACTCGTTTAAGAATAAATACTCAAAGTACGTATTCTTGAATTATATCGAACTACAATTTTAAATCCAATTTAAATTATATTCAATACTAATTCATATTTAATTCCAAATTAAATAATTACACTTTCAATAGTGTCTTTTAGACTTGGATTTCAAATCCAATCTTAACGGGTCTCAAAGGCCCAATTAGTATCCAATACTATTCAATTAAAGTCCAATGGGCTTTCAATTAATTTATTAGGCATGGGCATTGGCAATTATGGGTCGAACCCAAGATGCCAAGGCCCAATTAGGAATCACCTTATGCCAAAAATCAATTTAGGCCCATTAGGCCCAATTAAAATATTAAAGACCCAATTGTCATATTTGGTCTTTATGGAAATGGTTTTAGGCCCAATTGGATCCAACCAATTATCCTAAACCAAACTTGGCACAACCAAGCCGATTAAGCCCAAATACAATAAATTAAATTAACTCATTATTCCAAATTACAAATTAATTCAATTCAAGTGTAATTACCATAATTAATTAATTAATCTAATGCTTCCAAAACACTAATTAATTCAATTAATCATGCTCTACATTTCCAATTCATGTCCAACACAAATTGAAGCAAAATCAATCTTATAACATGCATCATGGCTCACGGTAATTGTGCATAAAATAACACCCAATTTGATTTCAATCCAATTAAATCAACATACAAGATTTATTTCATGCTTTAAACATATCCAATTGTCTAAAATCAAAAAATCACCATGAACACAACCTAGGGTATATTCGGCCATGTCATAAAGATTTGGGAATTTTTGATCTAATCAATTTATCACAAATCCAACAATGCACAAATCCAATTGAACATTATATAAACATAACCCAACAACTAATTTAGGAAAATCAAGCTTCGAACATAAAATTCCCAAATTAAAGTCTTAAACCCTAGAATTCCAAATCAAACTTAGATCGCTCTGATACCATTGTAAGTGTTCCTAGAACATGCCAAGATCGTCAAAGAGTGATTCGTGTGTGAATTATTCAAGGGGAGTTGCGGAATACTCACATTGATTGGTTGAGGAGATTTCAAAAATTCTTTCTTTGTTGGATGTGTTGGAAGCTTCGGAGCTTGAAATCGAGTTCCAAACTCTCGGGTGAGTTTCCATATCACCTTCTTTTAACTCAAAATGTGCTAGCAAGCTTGAATTTTTGAAACAAAAAAATCCATGGAGAGAGCTCCAAGTTTCGGCCAAGGAGGAAGAGAAGAGAGAGAGATGAGTGAATAGTAGTGTCTTACAAAACTAAACTAGTTTTCCAAAAACCCACTTGCCTTTTATATTTTCCAAAAACAAAAGTTAAGTGTGTTGGAAGAAATGCATTAAATGCATCCAACCACTTACATCAACAAATGACTAGTGATGTGAGTCAAGTTGATGTAAGTTAGTGGGTCCCACCACTTTGAATTCAAGATTCAAGTTGGTCCACACAACACACTATGGGCCCGGTTTCGTTTAATCCGACTAAATAAATTTTTCATCGCGACGTAATTGAATCCAATTTAATTAAATAATAATGCCTAGCAAAATTACTACGGAAGTCGCTCGCGAATTAATTCTAAATTAATTTGTTCGCTTGAATTAAAATCCAATCTTAATTTCGTATTGAAATCTAATTTCAATTAATATATCAAATATATTATTTTAGCCCAATTAAATAAATTAAATAGTAAAATCCAATTTTAACTATTAAATTTATTTTACCGATTAATTCCAAATTAATCACGTTCTCTCTTCTCGACGAATTTAATCCCAGATAAATTCTTGACGCAATTATTCCCAGATTAATTCTTTCTTTTGATAGTTAATCCCAGATTAATTTGTTACCGTAATTAATCCCAGATTAATTTTCTCTCTCATAATTAATCCCAGATTAATTATGTTTGAGTCAAATGTCATCGGTGAATATTCGGGAAGCGACCCAAGAGATCCCTGGATATGTTGGCAGTATGTACGATCATCGGACTATCCGAATACGTGCATACCCGGTACCACATTCTCACCGATTTACAAGACATGGTTGACTTCTAGCAAAGCACCATGTCTACCCAATTCTCCAGAAATATTCTTTAAAGGAATATGTAATTGTAGACACTGTATTTTTGCATATAAGCCCAATGATGAGCCTCGTATGGAGGCACTACCCGATAATTTGCATAAGTCGCGGGAAATAGACGTCGGAAGGGAAAAATTAAAGAAATAATTACATTAACAAATTTAACTCGCTAATTAGCCTCGAGACAGCGTCGCATACCTCTGTGGCCGTGTCTACAGTCTAGCGACTCCACTGGGGATAGAGAATCGGCCCCGAAATAATGTCTTGTAATGTTTGTGATTTTTGCTTTAGTTAACCTTGTCGAAAGTTGATTTAACCAAAGGTATTATTAGAGTTAGATAATGATTTGGTGTTTTCCTTCACTCACTACCTTTTTATAGCCAAAAGGAAAAGATGTAAAGACATCTAGATAATCATTTACTCGAAGCTTACCTTAGAGTATATTTAAAGTGATGGACTAATTTGGAGGATCTGTTGTTTATTCCTGTCACCAAGGCGATAAGATCCTATAATTAAGTGCTCGCGAGTCTAGTCGAGATCAACCACTCAAAATATCGGATGAGAGCACATCTCGCACTTATTTTTTCTAAGGTTTCACCCTAAAGCAAACAATTTCATCATCGAACTTATGTCTAACTATTAAGGATTAAAAACAAACAATTTCATCATCAGACTTATGTCTAACGCGAGTCTAGTCGGAGTTATGAAATAGTATGATGGAGTCTCATACTATTTCTCAGGCCATGCACATTGTTACACAAGTGAGTCCCACAACCGGTGTCAAGCACCTAAGTAGAAGGTTCAGAGTTTTGAGAATATAGTTCAATCATATACAACATACCTGAAGCATTGGGCTTCTTGGCCTCTTGGGCTTCCCTAGCTTCTTTGGCTTTCAAGGATCTGCAGTCTTTCTTCCAATGACCCTTCTTTCCACAAAAGAAACATTTCCTCTTTCATTTTTCTTCTCCACCTTACCATTGGGCTTTAGGTGATCTGGAGCCTTGGCCTTGCCATTAATTTTCTTTGGGCCTCGTGGCTTCAAGTCCGTACCCGTAAGCATGACGGAGGTTTTAAGCTCCGGCTTCAAGTCATTCTCTGATTGCTTTATCAGATTGTGCAATTATTTTAATGTAGCTTCTTTATTAGACAAATGAACTGCATAATAAAGTTAGAGAAGTCTTTTGGTAAAGACTGAAGAATTAGATCGTGACCTATCTCATGATCCATGATGAACCCGAGGTTGGCCAATTTTTCAATGTGGCTAATCATCTTAAGCACATGTCCACTAACAGATCTTTCCTTATACCTTGTTTGGAATAAGGCACATGACACTTGGAATCTCACGGTATGAACGAAAGTTGCATACAACTCCTTCAAGTGAAAGATGATGGTTTGAGCATCCATATCTTCGTGAGCTTTCTGAAGTTCGTCCGACATAGAGCCAGGCATTATGCAAACTGCTTGCTCATCATCATCGACGTGTTTCTTCCAAGCATCAAATGTATTTTGGTAAGCATCTTTTGCGGGTTCAGGGGGAAATGGTCTTTCAAGAACATATAAAATCTTTTCTTGTCGTAAGATAATTTTAAGGTTTCTAAACAAGTCATTGTAGTTGTCCCCTTTGAGCTTATGCTCATCAAGGATGGAACGAAATGATAATCTGTTTGCCATTTGAATGTTTGTGAAATATTTTAACCCACCTATTAAGAGAGAATGTTAAAATTAGGAATATGTTTTCATTAATTTTTCATAATAACATGGCTCTTAATATTACGAAGTTTCTCCCACTCAATTATTTTAAAATTTTAAGCAAATCGCATCAACCCCAATATGATGGATTTCATATGGGCAAGGATCCCATTATCATCATTTCATAACTCCGACTTGGGCCGGTCATTATAAAATACGATAATTAGGTAGGTTCTCAACCAATTTATGATATAAATGACAATTCCTTTATAATTGGGTTGGGCAATCAAACATGCCATAGCTTATGCTAGTCCTTGTGGACACCCAATCTTTGCCACTAAGTTATAAGACCACGCCTAAGGCTCGCTGTGTCTTATGACTCAGAAAATTCAGTCCATTGTCAATAGTACGATTTATGGACAAATTGATATTGGTCAGTTTGGTAAAGCCTAGCTAGTCCTGCCAATACGGTTTAAGCCCTTTGGGTCTATACTTTACAATGGGAGGTAAATTTTAGACTTAAATTATTATTGAGGATTTTAGCAAGTTTAAGTGAATAACTGTCAAATAGATTCCTCCATTAAAAATTCCCCAGAGGGAGGGTGGAGCGAACTTTCTTAAATACCCTTACCTCTTAGGCACTTATTGCCTTGGTGACAGGAATAAACAATAGATCCTCTAAATTAGTCCAACACTTTAAATATGCTTTAAGTTAAGCCTTGAGTAAATGATTATCTAGATGTCTTCACAGCTTTTCCTTTTTGCTATAAAAAGGTAGTGAGTGAAGGAAGACACCAAATCATTATCTAACTCTAGTAATACCTTTGGTTAAATTAACTTTAGTTTGGAATGTTTTATTAACGCTTTGGTCCCACCCCACTTGTATCTTTTATAATGTCTTTTATTATAAACAAGTGATTTATATTTATTAGCCTTATAGGTAATAAACCTCTAAGTTCATCATGGAATAATTACTTAGCTAAGTGATAAACAATACACTCTCCATTTCCTTATAAAGTCTCTAGATGCTTGCACACTAAAATAATCATGCCAATTCTAATCATACATAGAATCATCAAGCATATGAGTTTTAATATGTTGGAATTATTTTAGGCATTAAATAACTTTGATTAATATTTAATTATGATATTGCATTTTATTTTATTCAAATAAATTTACTAATCACATTTTTTTACAGATTTGTGAACTTTAAATACAATTTCACAATTCAAATCTTAACCAAATCATGAAAAACTTGTGCCTAAAAGTAAGTTCAGGGTATTAGCTTTCCAACACGCTTTTACACACCCAATTTCGAGTTCAAATGAGAGAGAACTAATCAAAACAAAAATGGCGCGCTGATACCATTATTGGGAAGCGGCCGCGAGTGGGCAATGGAAAATTAAAAAAAATTATGATGCCGCTATCCATTTGCCCAAGACCCATTTGTTTTTATTATTCTACAAGCCTAGGCATGTTACTATATATTCTAAGCATAAAAACCCATAAATCATGCAAATAACATAAACCTAAACATGCTAACTATCATAAGAACTCTAATTAAAATAAAGAAAGAAAAAGACTTACGTGAACCGAAGACTCTTCCAGTCCTCCCTCCAATCTACAAGCTTTTCTCGAAATCAGTAAGCTCTTCCACGTTCCAAAGAGCCACCCAAGTGTGTGGCCTCCAAAGGTGCACACACCGAAGCCAAAACGCAACGGCAAGACTACGCCTTGAGTGCGCGGGTATTTTGCCCATGGTGTTAGCCTAGGCAAATACCTCAAAACTTTTAACTTGAGATTCCTCTAGTCAATTAGACTTAAGTATCCTCAAAATCAGTGGCTTACTCTTAAACTTCAGAGTTGCTCACTTATATAAACCCAAGATATGAAAGGTTTTGGTGTAAAAATTTGTAAAGAATTCTTTGGGTTTATATAGGTGCTTCAAAGACAACAAAATTAATTAAGAATCCGATGTGGGATAAATGCTAATTTAATCTTAGCCATTAGATATTAATTTAGTGGTTTAATGAGATTATAAAACCCTAATAAGAGTTTGGGCCGAATTGGAATTCAAAACAAATAACAAATAAAAAAATATGAAGCGTCATCTGCGCCTTTTTTTTTTTAATTTATTTATTCCAATTCTCAAAGTGCCCCTATCATCATTCAGAAATCCCTAAGCCACTATGGAACCGCATAAATGATCTGTTCAATAATTAAATACATTGAACCATTTATGAACAATTCCTATAGCAATCATATATTCTGTTAAATTTGTATTGTGCACTGTTAACCATTGATTTTGACTTTGTTGTGTGTGACCTTTTGGGTTCCCCTCAAGTTGGACATGAAATAAATCGTGATAATTTAATCGAACATAAATTATCCTCTGATCAGATGGTCGTTCGATTTCAATGACCAAGGTTGACATCTATCAACATTCCAAGGCCCCAAAATGAGAAGGAAAGATATATACCCATTTTGTATGCGATTTATATATGATACGATCCATCGCCTCACTGTATCCCCACCTTTTGACCTAGGGTACGGAAAGTGTCTACCTATATGGTCAAAGGTATGATGCTGATAGTGTCATGAATCGTGCTAACCCAAGAATCTCACATGATTCTTCCGTTGCGGCCACAGTCTCAAGCACTGATCACACATATCAACCCGCAAACTGGAATACTACCCTTATAAGAAAATAATATCCGAGAGAGTGGCGATTCTCTGTTGTATCTTTACAAACTTAATGTGTTTCAACAAATGACCCAATCATACCCTTATGACCGGATATTTTGAACCGGGGAAGGAGAATGTCAAAGTTTTTTGATCCAAACATAAGATTGTAAAGACCTCAAGTCTAAGGATTAGTCATACAATCGATACATGAAAGTTCTCACAGACACATGGGATAAACACTCCATATGAAAACTTTTGGCGGTTAGTTCGATGAACACGAGCAACTCATGCATCCATGTGATACACCAAGCGGACGGATCTCCGCTAGTAGCCTATGAGATCGGCTATCCCACTTAATGGCGGATCATATCATCATGCTAGTCTCTCCGCTTTGTGAACGCCCAGATTATTCACAAAACTATGACTATGAACGTTTGAAAGTAATGATTCTCATAAGACATGGAAGCCATCATCTTATTACTCCAAGGGCTTTATTACAGTGTTTGGCGATTCATATAATTTATGTAAGACACGTTTAATAAAGATTTCCATTTTATTAATTAATGAAAAATATTACAAATACATGTATATATAGCCCATCCATAAGTTGGGTATAGGGCATATCCCTTACAATTACCACATGACAGTTTATCGCCTTACTATATTCCCATAGAATGACTTAGGGTATAGATAGTGTATGTCATTTTGATCAAATGTATAATGTTGATATATTCATGATCATGCTAGTTCAAGTAGGATTCTTCTGATAATCATATATATCAACTCGTGTTGTGGGATATGTCTCTTATAATTAAAAGTTATCTATGAGAGATAGTGATTCTTCGTTGCATCTTCATAACCTACATACACATCAACAGATAACCCAATTCTACCCTATGACCAGCTCCGTGAACCGAGGAATGAGAATGTCAAAGTTACACGATTAATACAGAAGATTGCGAAGACCCCAAGTCGAAGGACTACTCATCTAATCGTTACTTGATAGTTTTCACTGACAGATGCATAACATTATATATGAAAAACTCTCGGTGGCCAGTTTAATGGACATGAGCTAATCATGAACCCGTATGATAGATTAAGCGATCAGAACCCGCTAAATAGCTTATGAGATAAATTATCTCATTTAAGGGCGAATTATATCTACCATGCTACTCTCTACGGTTTGTGAATGTCATTATTATTCACATACTTATATTAGGAATATTTAATAATAAAGATTCTCATAAAGCTTATAAGCCATAAAGCTTATATGTCATCATTTTATTGATTTATGTGAATTTAAAAGTATAAATATAGCTCTATTTTATTACAAATATCTGTACATGAAGCCATCCACAAATTGAGTATAGGACATATTCGTAACAAATTCTTTTTTGGGTTTCTTTCAGTTTGTGATCAAACAATGAGAAACACACGAATTTGCGAGTAGGATTTGGTAGGGCACAGATTCTTCATTCTTGTATATAAGTAAAATGACTCAAACTCTAGACGTCCAAAAATCTAATAAACAAAACATTGCCCATATTTAAATAACATAAAAGTCACTATGTCAGTGCCGAGAGATAGCAAGAGCTGATGTAATGATTATTAGAATAAGCACAACCGCTGCACCAAATGAGCCAATCAAAGATCCTGATACACGTTCACAGAAAGAATCAAACTGTTGGCAAAACGCTAACCAATTAACACTAGTGTTGCCCTTGTGTGCTAAGTATACAATAGCTGTTGCTGCAGAAGCTCCGGCTGTGACAAGAGCCAGCATTACCTTAACTCACAAGTTTGAAATACACTTCATTAATTATAACTCAATTCTTTAATTGTTTTGTCTTTCAAGGTTTGAACCCTGACAAAACGTAAGCAAAGACATTGGGCATGACCTTCATGATTTGACGATACAGTAAAAATTTATTTTATAATTTGATTAGTGGTGCAGAATTAGCATATTTACCGCGTCAAAAACGAGCAAGAAGATTCTACTTTTTTTAGCAGCTGTCTTGATAATATGAAAGATAGACAAAGGGAGTGAAAGGGCAAGATATCCGCACACAAGGGAGTTGGCTATCACGAAGAACCTGTTTCATTGTACAAACACACAGGTACATATGTTATTGTAAAGGTCATGGCCAATTTACAAGACTTAGTCTTGATGTATGCAGTATTATTAACGTTTTTAAAAAAAAAAAATTGCTTTTTATGTTTAAACTCGTGATCAAAGGATAATAATTTAACACTTGACCATGGCGATAAACAGATATGTTATTTTTTAAATTAAAATAAACCAATTGATTTGACTTGTTACAATATAAGCAAAAGTTATGGGGTAAATTAAACTTACGTGAACGAGGGGTGATCGTCGTACACAAATCTGACTTGGGAGAATTGTGGGAAAATTGTAAGTGTCTCGGACGTATTTCCCATGGCAAAGGCACTTCCAAATGTTCCAGCAACCGCAATAACTCTTAGAACAAGGTCTAAAATAGAGATCCCTTTGTTGATCTCCTGTGTTGATGATATTGCATTTCTTGAAGCCTCACCAGCCTCAACTGCTTCTGCTTCTGATTCTGCCTTCATCTTCTTGAATTACGATTTTTGGTAGCTTGGAAGAATATAAGAGAAGGCCTATATTTATATAGATTTGCAGACCAAAGCAAATTTGGAATTTCTCTAGGAACCACCAATAGTGAAAATTGGAAGTGGGAATTAGGTATGCTAAGTTGAAGTTGCTTGCTGGAGTTTTGCTTATGTTTTTAAGCCACATGGCCTTATATGATAGGGTGCATAATTCTGCTTAGCGAAGCTAAGATATAGTTGTTGGATTCTATAATATGTCCCAAGGAAAGATTAAGCATACATGAAATACAACAAAGAATATATATAAACATGAAGTATGGCGGAATCATACTTACAATGCTATGTTGATGAAGAAAAAACAAACCAAATGGAAGCTCCAAGGTAGACTAGGTTCGGCCAAGGAAGACAAGAAGAAGCAAGCATCAAACTTTGTGTATTCCTTGCTCTATGATGGTTTCCCTATCACCTCTTTTGATCCCTTGAAAGGTGCTAGCCTTGCATGTTCCAAACAACAACCCTTCTTCAAGTTTTGGCAACCAAAATTGAAGAAGAAGGAGAGCAAAAACTGTTTCAGGTTTCGGCCAAGAGTGAGAGAGAGAAGAGAGATTTTCTTAATTGATTTTGATACCAAAAATCAATTTATATTTATGCCATAATATTTATTAAATAATAATAAATCTATGACACAAGCCATGCAAAGGCTTAGAGTGTCCAACACTCAAATTCCATGCATAACATTTGAGTGTAAAATACACTATCACCATGCAATGTATTATCAATAAAATAATACATATAATGACATGTGTCAAGTGGGCCCCACACGTTTCCAAATGAAAGTGGGCCCACGTCCACTCACGTTCGGGTTCGATATTTCCGAAATACCGAACTTGCGTCGCGACGTTAATTAAATCGAATTTAAATAAATAATCGCGCCTAGCGAAATTATTATTTACGTCGCTTACGAATTAATTCTAAATTAACTCGTATGCCCGAATTAAAATCTAATTTTAATTTCGCGTCGAAATCGAATTTCAATTATTATTATATCGAATATAATAATTTTACTGATTAATTCCAAATTAATCGTTCTCTCTCTCTAAATAAGGCACTTTATCCGAGATAAAGTTTCTCCGCAATTAATCCAAGATTAATTAAGTTCGAATCAAATATCATAGGTGAATCTTCAGGAAGCGACCCAAGAGATCTCCGGATATGTTGGCAGTAAATACGGTCGTCGGATAATCCGAACACGCACGTACCTCGTACTACGTTCTTACCGATTCACAAGACAAGGTTGGCTTCTAGCAAAGCGCCATGCCTACCCAATTCTCCAGAAATATTCTTATAGGAATATAAGATCTATATCAAGCGTAGTATACCGTAGTATTGCGTACATCGATCCAGTATCGGATGATCACATGCTAGGCCTGGGGCTGGAGATGTGTCTGCCCCGTACGGAACATATATCGGACATCAAGCAACTAGCCTCTTTAAATCGGACAATCCTGACCTGGTCATATTGTCCCGACGGTTGCAACCTTTTATAGAGTGCTAGTTCTGTGTCCTGCGTGATCATCACCTCCATATGTCTGAAGCGATACTTCCATCTTGACATCACATCCAGTACACTACGATTCTCGATAAACCCAGAAGAGGTGTACACAGAACCGGTTAAGGTCCCCAACCACCAAAACCAAAGTTTACCGATTGTCGCAAGTACTAGCGATGTAAGTCTCAGGTTAAGACCATATACACCTACCCTGATGCGGCCTCCCATAGACACGCAGACATACTACCAATGGGATTCCGCGGGGTCTATCCAGAGCGAAGCTGTTTTCCGTACCATCGGTAAAACACAACCTCCTATCGCACTTGCATAAGTATCCAATACTTAAATATATGAGAACTATGCCGTTGTGCCCTCACAACGTGCACAAGCGCAATACTAGTCTATTCCGCATTATCGATGTCCAGTCTCGATAATACTACGACTAGGTATTTAATGATTAAACCTTTGGGGACTGATACTGTCTCATATCATTCTCAGTCCAGGTACTAATCATATGGACTTTCGCCATTTATAAATCAAAGTAACAATATTACAAAACGGCAAAAGGCAATTTCATTATCACATAGTTAATTTTGTACAATAATACAATATCATTTACAAACAGTGACGCTATGGGACATAATGTCTAACAATCTCCCACTTGGCCTATAGCCAGTCACTCAAGCATCTAATACCCGAACTATGTATGTGTCGTTCAAAAACTTGCTGAAGAACAGCTTTCGTCAGCGGATCTGCAATGTTCTCATCTGATGTGACCTTCTTGACTTTTACATCGCCACGATGTATAATCTCCCGAATCAGATGATAACGTCGAAGAACATGCTTGGACCGTTGATGAGACCTTGGTTCCTTAGCCTGTGCTATAGCCCCGTTATGTCACAACTACAATGGAACGGGCTCAGCTGCTAACGGAACTACTCCTAATCCGATTAGGAACTTTCGGATCCAAACTGCCTCCTTTGCTGCTTCAGATGCAGCGATGTACTCCGCTTCTGTTGTTGAATCGGCAACAGTATCTTGCTTGGAAGATTTCCAGCTCACTGCTCCGTTATTCAAACAAAAAATGTACCCGGATTGTGACTTGTAGTCATCCTTGTCGGTTTGGAAACTTGCATCGGTATACCCAGATACCGCAAGTTCTCCACCTCCATAAATTAAGAAAGCATCCTTAGTTCGTTTAAGATACTTAAGGATATTCTTAACTGCTATCCAGTGACCTTCACCTGGATCGGCCTGATAGCGACTGCACATGCTCAAAGCATATGAGACATCAGGTCGTGTACATATGGCATACATGATCGATCCGACTGCCGAGGCGAACGGTATCCGACTCATGTGGTCTCTCTCTTCCTGAGTCTTAGGACACATGTCCTTAGACAGAGAGGTACCACGTACCACTGGAACCAATCCCCTCTTGGATTGTTCCATGTTGAATCGCTTCAACACTTTATCAATGTATGTACTCTGGGAGAGTCCAAGCAGCTTTCTAGATCTATCCCTGTAGATCTTTATTCCAAGAATAAAGGCTGCTTCTCCCAGATCTTTCATGGAGAATTTTAATGAAAGCCAAGCTTTCACCGACGTTAGCATGGGAATGTCATTGCCTATAAGCAATACGTCGTCGACATAAAGGACAATAAAAGTAAGTGCTCTCCCACTAACCTTCTTGTATACACAAGGGTCATCTGCGTTTTGCACGAAATCATATTCTTTTATGATCTCATCAAAACGCTGATTCCATGACCGTGATGCTTGCTTCAATCCATAAATGGATCGATTTAACTTACAAACCTTGTTTGCAAGTCTAGGTACGATAAAACCGTCAGGCTGTTGCATATAAACATCCTCCAAAAGGTTTCCGTTAAGGAAAGCGGTTTTAACGTCCATCTGCCATATCTCGTAATCGAAATATGCAGCTATTGCAAGCATTATCCGAATGGATTTAATCATGGCAACGGGTGAGAAGGTTTCGTCATAATCAATACCATATTGTTGACGATACCCCTTCGCTACAAGCGTAGCCTTGTACGTTTGTACGTTGCCATCCATGTCGGTCTTCTTCTTGAAGATCCATCTGCATCCAATAGGCTTTACGCCTTCTGGTGCATCAACCAGTGTCCAAACTTGGTTGGCGTACATGGAATCCATCTCGGACTTCATGGCTTCTTGCCATAAAGCGGAATCGATATTTTGTATCGCTTCCTCATATGAGGTGAGATCAGGAACCCATACCTCTCAGGTACTGTTCTGACTCTCTCCGACCTACGCGGTCCTTGTGTATGTGAAGTTTGTGGTACAGACTCATCCCGGACGGTCTGTTCTTGTTCCGTCGTTGATTCATTGCCAGGAACAGTATCACTACGATCTTCATCGAGTTCTACTTTCCTCCCACTTACCACTGCATTTATAAAATCCTTCTCAAGGAAAAATGCTTGTAGAGCAACAAATACTTTGTTCTCTTGTGGGTGATAGAAGTAATATCCTTTGGTTTCCCTAGGATATCCTACAAAAAGGCATTTATCAGTTTTGGGTTCAAGTTTGGTACTTTCCAAACGTTTAACATATGCCCAGCATCCCCAAATCTTTAGGAAAGAGAAACCTGGTTTCCTTCCTGTCCATATCTCATATGGGTTCTGTTATAACAGACTTCGACGGTACCTTATTCAAAATAAGTATAGCACTGTTTAATGCGTATCCCCAGAAGGATATTGTAGCTCAGTGCGACTCATCATTGACCTCACATGTCCAACAAGGTGCGGTTTCTCCGTTCGGACACACCGTTTAATTGCGGTGTTCCAGGAGGAGTCCACTGTGATAGAATACCATATTCTTTCAAGTAATCTTGAAACTCATAACTTAAGTATTCGCCACCACGGTCTGACCGTAATGTCTTAATACTCTTCCCAGTTTGTTTCTCCACTTCGTGTCGAAACTCTTTGAATTTCTCAAAGTTTCCGACTTGTGTCTCATAAGATACACATAACCGTAACGAGATGCATCATCTGTAAAGGTTACGAAGTAGTGAAATCCACCTCTAGCCTGGCTAGACATGGGCCCGCATACGTCAGTATGAACGAGGGCCAATAGTTCTGTGGCACGTTCACTTTTACCGCTAAAAGGTGATTTAGGCATTTTGCCTAAAAGACAAGATTCGCAGACGTCATATGAATTGGGATCAAATTCGTCCAAGTACCCACTCTTCGAAAGTGTGGATATGCGAGTCTTGTTGATGTGTCCTAGACGACAATGCCATATATAAGCTTCATCTTTTAGATTACTTCTTTTGAGCCTTTTGTTTGTCATTTTAGGAGATTCATTTATATTCAAAATATAAAGACCGTTATTTGCAACAGCTGTGCAAATTTCTGCATCATTTTATATAAATAACACCCAGTGTTCCTGAATACAAAAGTGTAACCCTGCTGGGTTAACAAGGAACAGATATAATATTCCTAGTTAAACTAGGTACAAATAAAACAGTTCAAAAGTTTAAGTTCATGCCCTTAGGGCAGTACTAAAACAAAAGTCCCTACGGCCAAAACAGCAACTGGTGTTCCGTTTCCGACCCGTAGATCCATCTCCCCTGATGCCAGCACCCTGCTATCATGCAGATCCAGAGGCAATAGCCTTGCTAGCCTTGATATCCTCCCTCTGCACAATGCTCATTCGGCAGTCACGTTTCCAGTGACCCCTCTTGCCGCAGTTGAGGCAGATGTCGCGAGATTTGTCCTTTGGCTTCCTAGAAGCCACTGTCAACTTGCCTTTGCCCTTCTTCTTGAACTTCTTCTTCCTTGCACCTCCAATTGCCTTGGGGCCACCCTTTGGCGCATGAGAGGTCAATGCAAAATGCGCCTCGCGCTTGCTCCCCTTTAGGAGTTCCCTTTCGGACTCCTTCAAGACAGATAACAGCTCTCCAAGAGTGTCATCTGTATCCATCAACTTGTAGTTGATTATGATTTGTTTCCAAGTATCAGGAGTGACTGCAAGATCATATCTATAGTCAGCTCAGCCTCCAAGACTATTCCCATATTGGCCAACTCATCAATATCGGCGATCATTTGAGTCCCGTGGGCTTCAACTGATGCGCCGTCTGTCATCCGGGAGCGGAAGAGTTCCCTTACTAGCTCGTACCTCTTCATCCGCTTATTGGTGCGGTGAAGATCACGCAATCTTGCCATCATGTTATAGGGATCCAAGTCCCTGTACTGGCGTCTGAAATGCTGGGTCATTGCAGCTAGCATAACTGACTGAGCTTGGTCACAATCATCACTATGAGTCTTCCATAACTCTAGCTCCAGTGGCTCAGTGGGTTTAGGCGGGAGAGGTCTCTGAATAGTATACAGTATCCTCTCAGCCCCAAGCACTATCTTGAGGTTCATTTCCCAGTCGGCAAGTTTGTCCCTTTGAAGACATTATCGCCCATGATTATGTCGCGGATATTACCTTTGCCAATCATCTTGACAACTATAGTCCAACTATAAAGTCAACGATGTTATGGGTACAGTCAAACTGTTACAAGTAAAAATAACAATATATTAGTCCAACTAATTATTTAAAATATTGACGAAATAATTTTGAAAGACGCGTAAGGCTAAATATCTGAATGAAATTGCAAATTCAATAATAGCCTCCCACTATTTTCTTCAAGTTTCTAACCCTCTGTAGAGAACTCGGGAAATAGAATTTCCTAGTGGGCTAGGATCCCGTTAAATAACACACAACCTTGACTTTGGCCAATAAAAATTGTATGCTATTTAACTTAGGTAGATCTCCATGATCAATTGGATCTCATCCAATTCCTAGATCCGGTTAGGTGGACATCCAAGTCCGAAACATATGTATAATGTCAATGTATCTAATACATTTTCCTAACCCTATCCTCCGAATCAACTAGGCCTTGGCTTTGGCCAAAAAACAAACCTAATGATTCCAGTTAAGCGGGACCCATTGACGAGGAAAGTTTCGTAATCAATGTCGTTGGACAAAAAGTGATCTTGACTTTGGCCAATAAAAATCACGATTTGGACAAGACCGATATGCAACAAAACTCTCATGATTCAAGTACATCCTTGATTGACAAAGGTCTTGACTTTGGTCAAAAACAAACCAATGCCAACTTCGGATCTTGAACAAGAACCATTCAATGGAAGGAATATTCGATATAAATTGAGGGATTTGTTTTTGAACCAAGTTATTTATCTTTTATTCTCATCATCATACACCCCTAAGCAGACATGCATCTAAAACATCATAAAGCGCGTAAAGTAAATAAATTATATGAATGCGGATGGATATATAAACAACTTGTTCCTAGAACAAATCACTCCCTTTCCTCTCCCCGTTAGCACTATTCTACTTCTACCCAATTACATAATACAATAAGAGAAACCTCATTTACATTGAGGGGAATTAGGTGAGAAGAGAATACAAAGAGATAAAGAGATAAGGCTGGACACGCAGGTCCATTTATAAATTCAAAATTTACAATAATTTCTAAAATTACCCTTTCCCTTCTAATATCCATCCGATATACACTATTCATTCATCACATACATATGTATTCAAACAAGACATGCTTTTACAACCAATCTAATCCAATTAATTAGTCTTTGTTTAAGTGATCATCCAATGTTCAAACAACGGTTTGATTTTGCGCGAGTCCAACTCGATTGAGAATAAGTACATAAGGTACGAATTCGCGAATTATATCGAACTACTAATTAAATCTAATTCAATTCGTATTCAATACTAATTCAATTATTTAATTCCAAATTAAATATTTACACTTTTAATGTGCTTTAAAGACTTAGATTCTAAATCTAATCTCATTGGGCCTCAAAGCCCAACTAACATCCAATGTTGAATTTAATTCAAGTCAAATGGACTTAGAATTGATTTATTAAGCTTGGGCTTTGGTCAATGTGGGTCAACCCAATTACCAAGCCCAAATAAGGAATCACCCTTAAATGCCATAAACCAATTTTAAGCCCATAAGGCCCAATTAAATTTTTAAAGCCCATTATATTATATTTGGACTTAATGGAGTGATTTAGGCCCAAATTGGATCCAATCCTTTTGGCCCAAATCTACTTGGTCCAACCAAGCCCATTATGCCCAAATACAATATTAAAAGCTCAATTCACCAATTAAGCCCATTAATTAAATTTTAATATTCCAAACATTAAAGTCCAATTAATTAAAGTGTAATACCAAGATTAATACATTAAACCAAATATTTCAAAAATACCCATTTAATTTATTAATCATGTATTGTTCAAAATAAATGTCCAACATTAATTTTAACAAAAATCAACTCCTTTACATGTCCTTGTACATTCGGCCAAGGTGAGTTTTTTTGTGTCGATTTGTTTTTCAATCCGATTGAATTACTAATCTACGTCCCGTACACGTTCTAAGTCATCTAATGATCTTAAACACAAAAATTCCAATCCACTCCAAGTAGCAACACATTCGGCCAAGGCATGGATTTGGGGAAAAAAATCATCCAATGCATTTTTCATAAAATTGATTCCATGTAACATCATTCTATATACATGTAAGCATTCTTATTAATCAAATTTCATAAGAACATGCTTCAATCAATTTCACCATACCATTCGGCCAAGGTCAAAATTTTGGGGAAAAATCATCCAATGCATTTTTCATAAAATTGATTCCATATAACATCATGTCATATACATGCAAGCATACTTATTCATCAAATTTCACAAGACATGCTTCAACAATTTTAACACACACATTCGGCCAAGGTCAAAATTTTGGGGAAAAATCATCCAATGCATTTTTCATAAAATTGATTCCATATAACATCATTCTATATACATGCAAGCATACTTATTCATCAAATTTCACAAGAACATGCTTCAACCAATTTTATCAAATTTTAACCTAAAGTATTTCATGCTTAACCATGGCTCTGATACCATTGTTGGATTCTATAATATGTCCCAAGGAAAGATTAAGCATACATGAAATACAACAAAGAATATATATAAACATGAAGTATGGCGGAATCATACTTACAATGCTATGTTGATGAAGAAAAAACAAACCAAATGGAAGCTCCAAGGTAGACTAGGTTCGGCCAAGGAAGACAAGAAGAAGCAAGCATCAAACTTTGTGTATTCCTTGCTCTATGATGGTTTCCCTATCACCTCTTTTGATCCCTTGAAAGGTGCTAGCCTTGCATGTTCCAAACAACAACCCTTCTTCAAGTTTTGGCAACCAAAATTGAAGAAGAAGGAGAGCAAAAACTGTTTCAGGTTTCGGTCAAGAAAAGAGAGAGAAGAGAGGATTTTCTTAATTGATTTTGATACCAAAAATCAATTTATATTTATGCCATAATATTTATTAAATAATAATAAATCTATGACACAAGCCATGCAAAGGCTTAGAGTGTCCAACACTCAAATTCCATGCATAACATTTGAGTGTAAAATACACTATCACCATGCAATGTATTATCAATAAAATAATACATATAATGACATGTGTCAAGTGGGCCCCACACGTTTCCAAATGAAAGTGGGCCCACGTCCACTCACGCGTTCGGGTTCGATATTTCCGAAATACCGAACTTGCGTCGCGACGTTAATTAAATCGAATTTAAATAAAATAATCGCTCCTAGCGAAATTATTATTTACGTCGCTTACGAATTAATTCTAAATTAACTATGTATGCCCGAATTAAAATCTAATTTTAATTTCGCGTCGAAATCGAATTTCAATTATATTATATCGAATATAATAATTTTACTGATTAATTCCAAATTAATCGTTCTCTCCTCTAAATAAGGCACTTTATCCGAGATAATTTTTCTCCGCAATTAATCCAAGATTAATTAAGTTCGAATCAAATATCATAGGTGAATCTTCAGGAAGCGACCCAAGAGATCTCCGGATATGTTGGCAGTGAATACGGTCGTCGGATAATCCGAACACGCACGTACCTCGTACTACTTCTTACCGATTCACAAGACAAGGTTGGCTTCTAGCAAAGCGCCATGCCTACCCAATTCTCCAGAAATATTCTTATAGAATATAAGATCTATATCAAGCGTAGTATACCATAGTATTGCGTACATCGATCCAGTATCGGATGATCACATGCTAGGCCTGGGGCTGGAGATGTGTCTGCCCCGTACGAAACATATATCGGACATCAAGCAACTAGCCTCTTTAAATCGGACAATCCTGACCTGGTCATATTGTCCCGACGGTTGCAACCTTTTATAGAGTGCTAGTTCTGTGTCCTGCGTGATCATCACCTCCATATGTCTGAAGCGATACTTCCATCTTGACATCACATCCAGTACACTACGATTCTCGATAACCCAGAAGAGGTGTACACAGAACCGGTTAAGGTCCCCAACCACAAAACCAAGTTTTACCGATTGTCGCAAGTACTAGCGATGTAAGTCTCAGTTAAGACCATATACACCTACCCTGATGCGGCCTCCCATAGACACGCAGACATACTACCAATGGGATTCCGCGGGGTCTTCCAGAGCGAAGCTGTTTTCCGTACCATCGGTAAAACACAACCTCCTATCGCACTTGCATAAGTATCCAATACTTAAATATATGAGAACTATGCCGTTGTGCCCTCACAACGTGCACAAGCGCAATACTAGTCTATTCCGCATTATCGATGTCCAGTCTCGATAATACTACGACTAGGGATATTTTATGATTAAACCTTTGGGGACTGATACTGTCTCATACATTCTCAGTCCAGGTACTAATCATATGGACTTTCGCCATTTATAAATCAAAGTAAACAATATTACAAAACGGCAAAAGGCAATTTCATTATCACATAGTTAATTTTGTACAATAATACAATATCATTTACAAACAGGACGCTATGGGACATAATGTCTAACAATAGTTTCTTACCTGCTCAATATATTAATATATAGCTCTAATCATACTATATTTGTGAACATTGGCTTAAAGCATGCTATGACTAGTAAGATTGCCATTTGCTGATTCTGGTTGTTGCTTGCATTTGCAAACAAATGAGAGTAATTTTTTTTTGGCTTGCCAAAAGCAGCTTAATTATGGGTTCCACATAATTAAATTATTTTTCAAAAACTACTGGATCCTAAGTTTTAGTGATATCCTTTTGTTGATTGTGGTTTCTGGCCAAGTTTAGATTCCGAGGCAGACAATAGAGTTTGATGGAAGGTTCTGATCAGATGGTGAGAGTCTGACGCAGTATTCTGATGAGAAAGAGGTCCTCTCGGGACCAACACATTGAGATCAGACACCGATGAGGGTTAGAGTGGAGATTGTTTTTAGCCAAGTAGACAACAAAGGCCTAAGGGGCCATAAGGAGATGAGATGAGACATGAAGTCCCGACCTAGTGAAACCGAGGAGTTATCTCGAGACAAGTTTGGATGCTGATCTGACCATTTGAAAAGTGTTGATTTGGTGTTTCCTAAGGGAACTAAAGAACCCGACCCGAGGAGGTGTTGGGAAATCTCTAAGTTCCGAGGATCGATTAAAGCATAGAAACATAGTGCGAATACATCGAGGAAGTTGCGGAATACTTACATCGAACGGTTGAGCGATGCGACGAAGAAAAAGAATCTTTAAGCTCCCTCCTAGAGTGCTCGGCAGTCCACTGGTTTTGGTCTCCAGAATCGGCAATGGTCCTCCATGCAAGCTCCAAGCTTTGTAATGAAATTTCATGCTCACAAGTTGGTTTCCCTATCACCTTCGCGTGACCCCGAATGTGTTCTAGCACTTAGGTAATTTTGCCACAAAAGCACCATGCTTCTCCTCTTCATTTTCGGTGAAACCAGAAACTTTTAGAGAGAAAAACAGGCCCTAGGCCGAGAGAGAGATGAAGAGAAAATGGAGAGAGTGAGTTGTGTTGGTTGGTGAAAATTGTGTATCTTATACACTTTTATCAAATCCAAAAATTTTAAAAACCTTTTCCAAAAAGTCAAACACAATTTTGGAGCCAAAAGCATTTAGTGCTTTCCAACCACTTCCATCAACTTTTCACATCATTCAATCAATCAAGTGACAAGTTGTCACATCACTCAAAGTGACTAATGATTTGACGTTTGATGTGACTAGCGATTTGACGCTTGATTTGACTTACGTGTCGCACTCGATTTCGAAATGCGAATGCACTCGCAAACAATCCCAGGCTCGGGTTCGCTAATTCTAAATTAACAAATTTTCCGTTGGGATGTAATTAAATGATTATGCCTAGCAAAATCACTTTCACGTCGCTAACGAATTAATTCTAAATTAACTCGTTCGCCCGAATTAAAATCTAATTTTAATTCCGCGTTGAAATCAAATTTCGTATAATATATCAAATATATTATTTTATCGATTAATTCTAAATGAATCGTTATCTCTCTTTAATTAATATTTTATCCCAGATAAAATATCTCCGCAATTATTCCCAGATTATTTTTCTCTCTCATCTAATTAATCCCAGATTAATTAAAGTGCGAGACATACGTCATCGGTGAATCTTCGGGAAGCGACCCATGAGATCCCCGGATATGTTGGCAGTAAATCCCGTCGTCGGACTATTCGAAAACGTAAGTACCTAGTACTACATTTGTACCGATTTACAAGACAAGGTTGGCTTCTAGCAAAGCGCCATGCCTACCCAATTCTCCAGAAATATCCTTACAGGAATATGTGATCTATATCAGGCATAGTATACGTAGTATTGGGTATTTCGATCCAGTATCGGATGTCACGTGCAAGGCCTGGGGCTGGAAATGTGTCTGCCCCGTACGAAGCACATATCGGATCTCTGGTAACTAGTCTCTATAATCGGATAAACATGACCTAATCATAATATCCCGATAGCTGCAGCATATAAGAGAACGAGTTCCGTATCCTACGTGACCTTCATCTCCACTATGACTGGAGTGATACTTCCGTCTTGACATCACACCCAACACTCTACGATTCTCAATATACCCAGCAGAGGCGTACACAGAACCTGTTAAAGCCCTGGACGACCTAAAAACAAAGCATATTGATTGTCGCAAGTATTAGCGGTGCAAGTCTCAGGTTAAGACCAAATACACCTACCCTGATTTCGGACTTCCATAGACACATAGTCATACTACCAATGGAATTCCAAGGGGTCTATCCAGAGCAAAGCTGTTTTCCATACCATTGGTAAAACACAACCTCCTACTACACTTACATGAGTATCATATACCCAAATATATGAGAACTATGTCGTTATGCCCTCACAACGCGCACAAGTGTAATACTAGTCTTTTACGCATTATCGATGTCCAATCTCGATAATACTATGACTAGGGATATTTAATGATTAAACCTTCGTGGATTGATATTGTCTCATATCATCTCAATCCAGGAACTTATCATAAGGACCTACTATCATTTATACATCTTGGTGATCTAATCAAAAATGACAAGAGAGCAAATTCCTTTGTCACATAGTTAATTTGTACAACAACACCATGATCTGTACAAATAGTGACGCTATGGGTCATAAATGTCCAACAATCTCCCACTTGGCCTATAGCCAGTCACTCAAGTGTCCTACACCCGAACTATGTACGGTTCGCTAAAATTACTGAGAAAAGACTTTTGTCAGCGGATTTGCATGATTATCATCTGATGCGATTTATTCGATCATCACATCGCCAAGATGTATGATCCCAGTCACTTCAAGTTCTCCTTCTCCATATTATAAGAAAGCATCCTTAGTTCCTCTAAGATACTAAAGGACGTTCTTAACATCAATCCAATGACTATCACTTGGATTGGCCTGATTGTGACTCCATATGCTCAAAGCGTATGAGAGACCAGGTCACGTACATATTTAAATGTACTAGTTCTCGGAGACTTTTAACAACTTTAAATCTATCCCATTAGATCTTTATTCCTAGAATAAAGGTTGTTACTCCCAAGAATTCTACGGAGAATTTTCACGAAAGCCAAGCCTTCACCGATTGTATTATGGGAATATCATTTCCAAGAAATGACATGTCATTATTATACAGGACATTCACTATCAGTGCGCTCCCACTAACCTTCTTATATACACAACAATCATTTTCGTTTTGAATTAAATCATACACTATTATGATTACATCAAAACGATAATTCCAAGAACACTATGCTTGCTTCAATCCATCCATGGATCGAATAACCTGCAAACCTTGTTTGTTAGTGTTGATACGACAAAACCGTCAGGATGTTGTAAACATCCTCCAAAAGGTTTCCTTTTCAGGAATGCGATTTTCCCGTTCAGCTGTCATATTTCATAAATGAAAAATACAGCATCAGCAAGCATTATCCAAATGGATTTACCGTGGCAATAGGTAAAAGGTTTCTTCGTAATCGACATAATGTTGATAACGATACATTTCCGCTACAAGCCTAGTTTTGTACATTGGTATGTTGCCTTCCATGTATGTCTTCCTTGAAGACTTATATAGTACCAACAGACACAATGCCTCGTGGTACAGTAACTAGTGTCCAAACTTAGTTGATATACATGGAATCCATTTCGGACTCATGGCACTTTGCCATTATAGGGAGTCGATACCTTGTATCACTTCCTCATACGTAGTCAGTTGGTATTCCTCAATAAGATTGTCATCTCTTCGAGGTGAGATCAGAAACCCATACCCCAGGTAGTTTTCTGACTCTCTCCGACTTACGTGGTTCTTGTGTATTCTAAGATTACTAGTATAGTTTCATCCTTGATGAACTATATATGTTCCATTAAGGAATCGGTGCCCGGAACAGTATTACTCCGATTTTCATCGAGTTTTACTATCCTCCCACTTACCACTGCATATAGGTATTCCTCTTAGGAAAAACCGTATGGCGAGCAACAATTACATTGTTCTCTAGTGAGTTGTATAAGTACTATACTTTGGTTTCCCTAGGATAACCTACAATTTGGCACATATCCGATTTGGGTTTTAGTTTGGTATCATCCAAACATATGCCTAGCATTCCTAAATCTTCAGGAATAAGAAACCTGGTTTCTTTCTTGTTTATATCTAATATGAAGTCTATCAAACAGATTTTTATGGAACCTTATTCTAAATAAGTTCTGCACTATTTATTCGTATCCGTTGAAGGAAATGGTAGCTCAGAGCGACTCATGATTAACCTTATCATGTCTAACAAAATTCGGTTTATCCGTTCGGACACACTATCAAATTGACGTGTTCCGGGAGGAGTCCTCATTGAAATACTACTATACTCTTTCAAGTATATGAGAAAATTATTGCTTAAGTATTTTCATCATGGTCTAACCATGACGGTTTAATACTTTAGCCGATCTGTTTGTCTATTTCGTGTCGAAACTCTAAAAGTTTCCGATTTATGTTTCAGAAGAAACATATAACCATAACGCGATGCCACATCCGTAAAGGTCACAAAATATTAATATCCACCTCTAGCCTAGCTAGACATGGACCCACTTGCTTCACTATGAACTAGGGCTAACAGATCGGTGGCATTTGCACTTTTACCGAGTAAAGGTGTTTTAAGCACTTTGCCTAATAAACTAGATTCATAGATTTATTTTAATAGAATCAAATTTGTCCTAGTATCCACTCTTCAAAAGCGTGGATATACGAGTCTTGCTTAAATTGTGTCACATACAACAATGCCACAATATGTTTCATCTGATCAAATCAGTTTGAGCTATTAGTTTGTCATGTCATATGTTTGAGATTTATTTATATTCAAAATATAAATATTGTTATTCACATCTAATGTGTTTATCTCGATATCAACTTTATAAAATAAAACACTTTAGTGTTCTAGAATATAAAGGTATATCCGCAACGGATTAAACACTGATATAAAGATAATGTTTCTAGTCAAACTAGTTACATTTTAACAGTTTCCTAATTTAAGTACATACTGGAAGGGTAGTTCCTAAACTTAGGTATCTACGGTTAAAACAGCGACTTTCGTCCCGTTTTCAATTCACAGATTTATCTCAACTGAAGTCAGTATCCTGCTTACAGCAGATTTTGCAGAACAGTACATATTTAATATACCACTTCCAGTATCTAAAATCCAATTTTAATACTAGCAGTGAACATTTTATGACAAATATATTTGAAGTCAGAGCCTTGCCTGTCTTCAATTCCTTCATGTCTGCCTTGTCCAAACGGCAGTCACGCTTCCACGATCCCGTTTGCCACAATTTAGGCAGACATTTTGGGATATGTCCTTTATCTTCCCAGAAGATTATAATGATTTTGCCTTTGCCTTTTTCACACTCCAGAAGCATTTGGCCTAGCCATGGCCTTCTATAATGCCGAAGTAAGGTGCGCCTTGCGCTTCTTAACTTATTGCAAACTTTGGCTTTGTCCCATTGAGTATAGACATTAACTCTCCAAGAGTTTACTATTGCAATTTAGTACTTCAAAGATCTAAAATAGATCTATGAAGATCCTTCAATTTCATTGTCATACTTTAAGGATCTAATCCTTAGTTCTGATTAAGAAATTAAGGAGTCTAATGCGGCAAGCATAATGGAATAAGCACTAAAGTTATCATCACATGAATATTCCAAATATCATGCTCTACTATTTGCTTAACTCCGGGCTTAGGCCTAATATGTTATTTTATCAAATAAAGTAACTTATTAGTATCCAGGACCATCCTGAAATCTTATTCCCAATTTGAAAATTAAAGTCGTTTAAATTCATTTTCACCCAGGATTATGTTTTAAACACCAATCTTTCAATTTTATCTTGATTCTAATAGTCCAACTATCAACGATTTAGGTACTATTTATTATAATGATTACTATAGTCCAACTATATAATCAATTATAATTTAATTGATTAAAGTCAATTATATTGATTTCTATAATCCAATTATAAAATCAACTATAATCGAAATAGTTTGAATACAGTCCAACTGTTTAATTAAAACAACTATTAAATATTAGTCCAACTAACATTTAATTTATTTGACGAATAATTTGATATGAGCGCGTATGGAAAGTAACTAAACGAGTATTGCAAATTTAATACTTGCCTCCCACTATTTTTCGGCGAGCCTCTAACCCGCTGTCGAGTACTCGGGAAACCTTATTTCCTAGTGGGCTAGGATCCCGTTAAATGTCACACAATCTTGACTTTGGCCAACAAATTGTATGATAATTAATTTGGTAGATCTCTAATATCAATTAGATCCCATCCAATTCCTAGATCCAGTATGGGGACGTCCAAGTCCGAAACATATATCTTATATATGCCAATATATCCAATATATTGCCTAACCTTTTTCCTCTGAATCAACTAAGCCTTGGCTTTGGCAGAACAAACTTAGTGATCCCAGTTAAGCGTGACCTATTGACCATGGAAAGCTTCGTAATCAATGTCGATGGACAAGAAGTGGTCTTGACTTTGGCCAACAAACCAATGCCAGTCTTAGATATTCAGTAAGAATCACTCAATGGAAGGAAAAACACTTAATATTTTGTGAGGGTTTTTCGCGTGCAAATTGGCAACCAATTTATTATCTTTGTTAAGGTCTCATCATCATACACCCTTAAACATGCATTCTAAACACATAATATGGCGCTTATTAATAAAATAATAATGATATGCGGATGGATACATAACACATTGATCCTAGATCAAATCTCTCCATTTCCTCTCTGCCACTAGCACAAGTATTGCTTCTACCCGTTACATAACACTTCTAAAGAAACCTCATTTACATTGAGGGGAATAAGTGAGTAGAGAAATACATAGAGTTAAAGAGGTAATAGGCTGGGCACGCAGGTCCAATTAATAAATTCTAAATTTATTACAACAATTTCCAAAATTGCCCCACCCATCTAATATCCATCTGATATACATTATTCATGCATTGCAACCATGTATTCACAAAAGCATGTTATCAATCAATCTAATCCAATTAATTAATCTGATAATTAATGACCATCCAATGTTCAAACAACGATTTGATTTTGCGCGAGTTCAACTCGTTTTGCGAATAAGTAATCAAATTACAAATTCTTGAATTAAATTAAACTACAACATTAAATCCAATTTAATATGTATTTAATACTAATTCTCTATTTAATTCCAAATTAAATATTACACTTTATTAACGAACCTTTACGACTTAAATTCCAAATTTAATCGTTACGGGTCTCAAAGCCCGAATAACATCCAATGTTAATTTAATTAAAGTCCAATGGGCTTTTAATTAATTTCTTAAGGCATGGACTTTTAGTCAACTTGGGTCAAACCCAATAACCAAAGCCCAATCAAGGAATAACCCCATAAGCCTAGAAATCAATTTAGGCCCATTAGGCCCAATTAAATAATTTTAAAGGTCCATTAAGTCATAATTGGACTTTATGGAAATGGTTTTGGGCCCAATTGGATCCAACCAATTTAGCCTAAACCTAACTTGGTACAACCAAGCCCAATAAGCCCAATAACAACTTTTAAGCCCAATTTCCAAAATTAGCCCAATTAATTAAATCACAAAAATTCCAAATTTCATATTTAATTAACCAAAGTGTATAGCATAATTAATTACCCAAATCAATATTTCCAAAACACCAATTAGCCTAATTAATTATGCTTATTAACAACAAAACATGTCCAACACATTTTATTAAAAATCAAACCCAAACATGCTCATATAGTCTCGGCAATCATGGGGTATTTTGTCCAATTTCAAATTCAATCCAATTAATTCTCAAATCAACAATTACACAATTGATCTCAACTCATCCAATGAATCAAAAATCAAAAATACCAAGACATTAGGGCATCAATTGAATTCGGCCGAGCCTTAATTTTTTGGGGAAAAATGATCCAATCCAATTTTCATGAAATTGATCCAATCAATCTTCAATAAAACATCATTTAAGCATACTTAATAAAACAATTCAACCAAATCATGCTCAAAATCAATTTACCCAATTTTAACCCTAAATCAAGTTTCATGCTTTAAACTCGCACTGATACCATTGTTGGGAAATCTCTAAGTCCCGAGGATCGATTAAAGCATAGAAACATAGTGCGAATACATCGAGGAAGTTGCGGAATACTTACATCGAGCAGTTGAGCGATGCGACGAAGAACAAAAATCTTTAAGCTCCCTCCTAGAGTGCTCGGCAGTCCACTGGTTTTGGTCTCCAAGAATTGGCAATGGTCCTCCATGCAAGCTCCAAGCTTTGTAATGAAATTCCATGCTCACAAGTTGGTTTCCCTATCACCTTCGCGTGACCCCGAATGTGTGCTAGCACTTAGGTAATTTTGCCACAAAATCACCATGCTTCTCCTATTCATTTTCGGTGAAACCAGAAACTTTTGGAGAGAAAAAAAGGCCCTAGGCCAAGAGAGAGACGAAGAGAAAAGGGAGAGAGTGAGTTGTGTTGGTTGGTGAAAATTGTGTATCTCATACACTTTTATCAAATCCAAAAATTTTAAAAACCTTTTCCAAAAAGTCAAACACAATTTTGGAGCCAAAAGCATTTAATGCTTTCCAACCACTTCCATCAACTATTCACATCATTCAATCAATCAAGTGAAAAGTTGTCACATCACTCAAAGTGACTAATGATTTGACGCTTGATGTGACTAGCGATTTGACGCTTGATTTGACTTGCGTGCCGCACTCGAATTCGAAATGCGAATGCTCTCGCAAACAATCCCGGGCTCGGGTTCGCTAATTTCAAATTAACGAATTTTTCGTTGCAAGGCAATTAAATGATTATGCCTAGCGAAATCACTATTCACGTCACTAACGAATTAATTCTAAATTAACTCGTTCGCCCGAATTAAAATCTAATTTTAATTCCGTGTCGAAATCCAATTTCGTATAATATATCAAATATATTATTTTATCGATTAATTCCAAATTAATTGTTATCTCTCTTTAATTAATATTTTATCCCAGATAAAATATCTGCGCAATTAATCCCAGATTAATTTTCTCTCTCATCTAATTATTCCCAGATTATTTAAAGTGCGAGTCATACGTCATCGGTGAATCTTTGGGAAGCGACCCATGAGATCCCTGGATATGTTGACAGTAAATCCGGTCGTCGGACTATCCGAACACGTAAGTACCTAGTACTACGTTTGTACCGATTTACAAGACAAGGTTGGCTTCTAGCAAAGCGCCATGCCTACCCAATTCTCCAGAAATATACAGGAATATGTGATCTATATCAGGCGTAGTATACGTAGTACTGCGTATTTCGATCCAGTATCGGATGTCACGTGCAAGGCCTGGGGCTGGAAATGTGTCTGCCCTGTACGAAGCACATATCATATCTCTAGTAACTAGTCTCTATAATCAGATAAACATGACCTAGTCATAATATCCTGATAGCTGCAGCATATAAGAGAACGAGTTCCGTATCCTACGTGACCATCATCTCCACTATGACTGGAGTGATACTTCTGTCTTGACATCACACCCAACACACTACGATTCTCAATATACCCAGCAGAGGCTTACATAAAACCTGTTAAAGCCCTGGATGACCTAAAACCAAAGCATATTTATTGTCGCAAGTATTAACGGTGAAAGTCTCAGGTTAAGACCAAATACACCTACCCTGATTTCGGACTTCCATAGACACATAGTCATACTACCAATGGAATTCCGAGGGGTCTATCTAGAGCGAAGCTGTTTTCCGTACCATCGGTAAAACACAACCTCCTACTACACTTGTATGAGTATCTTATACCTAAATTTATGAGAACTTTGTCGTTATGCCCTCACAACGCGCACAAGTGTAATACTAGTCTTTTACGCATTATCGATGTCCAATCTCGATAATACTCTGACTAGGGATATTTAATGATTAAACCTTCGTGGATTGATATTGTCTCATATCATCTCAATCCAGGAACTAATCATAAGGACCTCATATTATTTATACATCTTGGTGATCTAATCACAAATGATAAGAGATCAATTTCCTTTGTCACATAGTTAATTTGTACAATAACACCATGATCTGTACAATAGTGACGCTATTGTTTTATTATTGGCACGACGATGTGAGCTTTCCCTCGAGGTTTTGTTTTTTTATTTACATATTTTTGCAGATCATTCCCCCCCGGGATTTTAGGATCAGTGAAAGCATGAATGAGTTTCTTCATGTTGAGAAGCTCAAGGAGAGTTGATTCTCTTGTGGCCAGTATTGGCTCCAGGTTGGGTTATATCCCATCGATGCCCTGATTATTATGTGGCATGATGAAGGTTGATTCCCTTGTGGCCAAGTACTTATGCTGGCTTGGGGTCGGGTTATATCCCACTGATGCCTTGTTTATTATTGGCATTGGGAGGATAACATTCCCCATTGTATGAGAGATGTCTTGGGGTCGGAAGATCTCCCCCGATGTTGTGCTTGGATGTTTAGCATGAGGAGAGATATATACCCTCATAACGTATACAAGAAGGCTCAGGGTCTAAATTTCTCCCCCGAGACCTTATTATTTCGCTAATGGCACGAGGATGGAACTTTCCATTGTCGTTTTTATTTTTTTACAGGACCTTATAGATCATTCCTTCGGGGATTGCAGCATGTCGAGACAATGAATTAGCCCGATATGGCAGGAAAGTAGATTCTTCAAGTTGAAAAGCCAGTGGATAGCCCGATCAGAGTTAGCTTGGGTTGATATTTTTGGTCAGAAAAGGCCTAGTAGTTAAGGTGACCAAGTCAAGAATCAGAACCAGAGGTTCCAGATGAAGGATCTGAACCCGATGTAGATTTTTCAAAAGGCATTGAAGTTTGCAGTTGTGGTACCAGTTCTGAGGTGTCGAAGAATATGGATTCTGGATTTGATAAAGATTGAGCATCAGCATGTGGAGGGCATACCACCATCTTTCATGAAGTTCACGGCACCAACTTGCAAACTCATTTGTACCGAGAACTAGAGGTAGTTTTTATGGTGGTTTCTGGCTAGACAGTGGGAGGTTCTGATTCTGAGGCATACGATAAAATATGATGGAAGGTTCTGATCAGACGGTCATAGTATGACGTAAGAATCTGATTAGAAATAGGTCCCCTCAGGACCAACACATTGAGATCAAACATCGAGGAGAGTTATAGTGCATATTATGTTTAGCCAAGTAGACATCAAAGGCCAAAGTCGGGGTCAGAAAGAGATGAGTTGAGACATGAAGGCCCAACCTAGTGAAATTGATGAGATATCTCGAGGCAAGTTTGGATGTCGACCTGACCACTTGAAGGGTGTTGATTTGGTTTTTCCTAAGGGAATTGAAGAACCCGACCCGATGAGGTTCATGAACCTGACCTAGTTGAGGAAAGGCAACTTGCGAATATCCTCTACCTTAAAATCCCGACCTGAGGAACGAATATGAGATCATAGGGTGACCTATTTCGAAGTCATGTAATGTATGCCCTAGTTAAGAAGATAAGCTTTTAGAAGGCTATTAAGGACTGTGAGAAAAGAAAAAATTCTCATTGGAAGTAGCTCGTGCTAGCTGCCATAGGTCAGTGCGGTCGCAGAGAGGTGGCATAACATAGCCGCCATAGGCTGGTGTAGTGACACTAAAATGGGTGAATCTGATTGGCATATTTAAGGGTAATGGATGAGAGTTGCGATGGAAATAATGGCAATGTGACATGGGCTGATGTCATTGGCGATGAAATAGTGAATTTGGAAGGCTATATAAAGGGGACGAAATTTCTGATTCGAAAAAAGAGAAAATTTTGCATCTCACGACTTGTAAAGAGAAAAAAGCTTAAAAACTATAGATAAAAAGAGCATATAGTTCGGTTACCAGACCAGGTGAGTGAATTGTATCGGGTTAGTGTAAGACACGAGGTGTATTTGTTGGGGTTGGTGCTCAGAGCGCCAATTCCCGGTTGTATTTCTGTTGAATACTTTTGTAAAACATTATTATTATGAATAATATATATGTAGTTTCTATAATATAATCTATCTTTCTAAATGGTAAAGACGTAATGACCCTAGAATGATTAGTCATGATACAGTTGCAAAAGCGTCGCAACGGACATTGAGAAATATCATGACGTTGTCATTCTCAGACAGTTCCTTGTCAAGGTTTACACTACTTGGTCAGTATAGTAAACCCGTTCAGACCGGTACATGTCGTATACTGGAATATATGATTCCAATGGTTTCTCAATGAACCATAAGTCTTGGAGACTATTATAAACGTGTAGGTGTTTATAGCGGATAAACACTGAACGACTCACCGAAGATTCTTAATGGATGGTACACCAGCGTCAATAAGAATGTTCTTGGGTTGAGTAGCACATGTGATTCTTAGACTTGAGATGCCATTGTGGGCACATGAGACATCTTCTATACTTAGATGACAGTCACGTCACCGACCTATTTAGATCAGACCTCCGCCTGTTCGTTGGGTGTAGATAGATCCTCATGGTGTCCTATGTGTATCAAGATAGGATCCGTCAGTTCTGTGTACCAGAGCATAGATAGTCCATATGATTAGCAATCAGATAAAATCATGGCCCGTGGTAAAGTTTAGAAGCTAGTTTAAACATTCTTTTAGAGATTGCTAATAGAATAGTCGACTGGATAATCCCCATAGAGATTTGACATTTACATTTGTATCCTGGGATTTATCCGGATACCTGTGATGGAGGATTATACATTTCCATGACTCGACCTGTATGGTTCAGCGAGATTATCTGTGATCGCCATAATCTACGGGTGGATAGATTATAGACACGAAATTTGATTTGTGACGGATATACCTGAATCTAGAGAGTCTCAATAATGAAACATACTCGTAGAGCACTAGAGCAACATTAATAAATAATATGATTTTTATAAAGTCGTTTAAAGGTTAAACGCAAGATACGTGCTAAAGGGACTAGATAATGATTTGCCCAATTATTGTGTATTTACATTTAATACTTGATTAATTTAATACACATTAATTAATAGTCAAAATGAGTTATTTGACTTATATCCTAAATGAATATATGTTTTTAATATTTAATGTAAATATTATACATATATTAATATATTTGTATTTGATTAATTAATTAATTATTTAATTGTTAAATGATTTAAATTAATTAAAATTATAAATATCTTACATTAGGATATTTAAAGTAAATGACATTAGTTGCCTTTGTTGACTTAATTAAATATCTAATAAAGTTGTATTTAGATATTTATGCAAGTTGACAAATAAATTTGAAATGAAATTGAAATTACTAAACTTGTAAAAGCTAAGGTGAGTTTCGGCCAAGGCTTAAATGTTACAAGTATATATTGATTTTCATTTCATTTACACTTAACCCTAATACACTTTACAAAAGGAAACTCCATTGAAGAAACTAAAAGAAAGCTTGAGAGAAAGAAAGAAAGATCAAAGAAAGCTTGGAATTTTAGTAAGTTTTCAAACTGCTATTAGAAAGGAAAATGTTCCTTAGGTTCTAGGCTTCAACAGTGTGATGTTCTTAGATTATTTCTTCCTTTATTTCTTTGTGTTTTTGTTGATGGAAGTTTGATTGAAGTGTTGAGCATGTATAATGAAGGAAGTTTGTGACTAATGTAGTTGTAAACATTCTTTTAAGTTTACCGTATCAATTTTATTAATGGTCAGTTATCAAGAAGCATTAAGCTTAAGACTTAATAAATAAACCTTTATATTACCCAAACTATAGAATAACCCCTTATAAACCGGTGATATTGGAATTCATCACAACCCCAGATAACGGGTTTAGTTACCACACATATCTAAGGCTAGTAAAAGCTTAAATAAAATAAAAGACATAAAGTAAATGCTGAAAAGTAAATGATGGAAATTAAAAGGAAAAGTAAAATAAAAGAAAATGCTAGGGTTAGATGATCGGTTTTTTATTACTATATTTAGATATCTCCCTTAATATAATATATTATCGTTGCGTGATATTACAACCGACCTTATGGGCAGTATCCTGATTAAGTCAAATTTATAATTAATTCAAACCGACCATACAGACGGTATCCAGTTTAGTCAAGTTAAAACCAATTTTAATAAGTCCAACCGACCATAAAGGCGATATACTCATTAAATAAGGTTTTAAATAGTTTATATATTATAATTAAGAGAGATTAATATAAATAGTAGTAATAAAAGCTTTACTATTCACCCCAGCAGAAGAGAGTTACCTACTCATACTGAATATTAAAAACTAAGAAGTAAAGAAAATAAAGTACTATTGCGAAAAGTAAATAAAATTAATTATAGAAATCGGTAAATAAAACAAACAAGACACAATCTTCTTAGTATTCTTAAGGAATTCCTTAGAATAAAGTATGAAATGAAATCTGAAATTCGGCCCCTGTTTATAGTGAAAACTTGCTCGCGTCGCGACGCACATTGATCTTCGACACGTGGTGTTGCTTCTGCGGAGATGGTGACACGTGTCTGACGGCTATCGGCAGCTGAATTATTATGGTGATGTGGCAATGACGTGACGATGTTAATTGTCAGTAACATGTGATGGTGACACGTGTCCGGCGTGTTGAGTTTTTCTAAGGTCCCATGATCAAACAAGACATGAAATAATGCGTGAATACACAACGAAGATAGCGGAATACTTACATTGGTTGGTAGAGTCGATTTGAAGACAAATGAACCCAAAAAACGCACTGCCATGTAAGCTTACTGCATGCAGTCCACTGCCTCAAAAAACCTCCCTACCACCTTCGCAAGACTTGTAAGTGTGCTAGCACTTGAATTTTCACCATGAAAATCCACTCTTGCTTCCCTAAAGTCCACGCCAAAATTGGTTCCAAACCAGTAACATGTTTCAGTATTGGGCGTGAGAGAAGAGAAAGAAATGAGAGAGATTGATTGATTTTTTGTTACAAAAAAATCAATTTATATTTATGCCCATAATATTATTAAATTAATACAAAACAATGGCTTAGAGTGTCAAACACTCAATTTCCATGCAAAACCATTGAGTGCATTGTACACTATCTCCATGCAATGCATTACAATAAATAATGCATAAATGACATGTGTCATGTGGGCCCCACACGATTCCAAATGAAAGTGGGCCCACGTGCACTCACGCGTTCGGGTTCGATATTTCCGAAATACCGAACTTACGTCGCGACGTTAATTAAATCGAATTTAAATAAATAATTGCGCCTAGCGAAATTATCATTTACGTCGCTAACGAATTAATTCTAAATTAACTCGTTTGCCCGAATTAAAATCTAATTTTAATTCCGCGTCGAAATCTAATTTCGATTAATATATCGAATATATTAATTTACCGATTAATTCCAAATTAATCGTTATCTCTCTCTAGACGATATTTTATCCTAGATAAAATATCTCCGTAATTAATCCTAGATTAATTTTCTCTCTCATCTATATAATCCCAGATTATTCAAGAGTGCAAGTTGTGCGTCATCGGTGGATTATCGGGAAGCGACCCATGAGATCCTCGGATTAGTTGGCAGTAAATGCGGTCGCCGGAGTATCCGAATCACGTACGTACCAAGTACTACGTTCTACCGATTTACGAGACAAGGTCAACTCCTAGCAAAGCACCAAGTCATCCCAATTCTCCGGACATATCCTTTTAAGAATATTTAAGATCTATATCAAGCGTAGTATACTAATGTATTGTGCATATCGGTCCAGTATCGGATAGTCACGTGCTAGGGCTGGGGCTGGATAAGTGTCTGCCCCGTCCGAAACACATATCGGATGTCTGGTAACTAGTCTCTATAATCGGATATTCATGACCTGGTCATAATATCACGATTGGATGCGCATCACTTAAGAGCACTAATACCTATCCCTGCGTGACATCATCTCCACTATGACTGGAGTGATACTTCCGTCTCGACATCACATCCAATACACTACGATTCCTGATAAACCCAGAAGAGGTGAACACAGAACCAGTTAAGATCCCCCAACCACCAAAACAAAGTTTACCGATTGTCGTAAGTATTAGCGATGCAAGTCTCAGGTTAAGACTATACACACCTACCTTGATTTCGGCCTCCCATAGACACCTAGTCATAATACCAATGGGATTTCCGAAGGGTCTATCCAGAGCGAAGCTGTTTCCCGTACCATCGGTGAAACACGACCTCCTATCGCACTTGCACAAGTATCCAATACTTATATATATGAGAACTATGCCGTTGTGCCCTCACAACGCGCACAAGTGCAATACTAGCCTATTCCGCATTATCGATGTCCAGTCTCGATAATACTACGGCTAGGGATATTTAATGATTAATCCTTCGTGGACTGATACTGTCATATCATCTCAATCCAGGAACTAATCATAGGGACCTCTCTTCATTTATATATCTATGGTGATCTAATCACAAATGACGAGAGTGCAATTCCTTGTTACATAGTTAATTTGCTACAGCAACACAATGATCTGTGCAAATAGTGACGCTATGGGTCATATTATCCAACAATCTCCCACTTGGCACATAGCCAGTCACTCGAGTGTCCTACACCCGAACTATGTAAGGTTCGCTCAAATTGCTGAGGAAAGGTTTTCGTCAGCGGATTTGTTTGATTATCGTTTGACGCGATTATACGATCATCACATCGCCACGATGTATGATCCGAACGAATCAGATGATATAGAAGTATATATCTGGATCGTCGATGAGACCTTTAATTCCTTAGCTTGTGCTGACGCCTAGCTCAGCTGCTAACAGAACTATATCTAATCTAATTAGATTTATTTTTGATCCAAATGGCTTCTATTGCTGCCTCAGCTGCAGCAATAATCCGCATTTGTTGTTTATTCGGACAGTTATCTTGCTTGGAAGATTCCAGCCACTGTCCCGTTATTCAAACTTTATAGTACCGCAGTATTTAATCGTTTGGAAACTTGCTGCAGTGATCCCAGTCACTTCAAGTTCTCCTTCTCCATAGTAAAAGATGCATCTTTAGTTCTCAAGGATACTAACAGATGTTCTTAACTTCAATCCAGTGACTATCACTTGGATTGACCCGATTGTGACTCATATGCTCCAGAAGCGTATGAGACACCAATACAAGTACATTTTAAATGTACAATTTCCCAGAGAGTGTTAACAAACTCCAAATCTATCCCAGTAGATCTTTATTCCTTGAATAAAGGTTGTTAGTCCCCAGAATTCTACGGAGAATTTCTATGAAAGAATATTTATGAAAGCCAAGCTTTCACCAATTGCTTTATGGGAATTTCACTGTTAGTGCAATCTCCCACTAACCTCCTTATATACACAAGAATTATTTCGTTTTGAGTCAAATCATAAACCATTATGATTATTTCAAAACGTCAGTTCCAAGAACCTTATGCTTGCATTGATCCAAACATGGATCGAATAAACCCCAAACCTGTTTGTCGGTTTATACAAAATCGTCAGGATGTTGTAAACATCCTCCAAAAGGTTTCCTTTTCAGGAAAGCGATTTTGATTTGTAACTGACATATTTCATAAATGAAATATACAGTTATCAACAAGCATCTTCAAAATGGATTTACCATGGCAACAGGTAAAAAGGTTGAACCGTTATTAACACAATGTTGATAACGATACCTTTTTCGTCAAAAGCCTAGTTTTGTACGTTGGTATGTTGCCTTCCATGTATGTCTTCCTTGAAGACGTTTAACGTACCATAGGCACATTGCCTTATGGTACAACAACTAGTATCCAAAATAGTTGTAATACATGGAATCCATTTCGGATTCATGGCACTTTGCCATAACAGAGAGTCGATACCTTGTATCACTTCCTCAAAACGTAGTCGGATGGTACACCTCCATAAGATTGACATCTTTATGAGGTTAGAGCAGAAACCCATACCCTAGGTTGTTTTCTGACTCTCTCGATCGATCTACGAGTTTCTTGTGTATTTGAAGGTTAATGGTATTATTTCATCATAGATGAACTATTTGTGTTCCATTAAGGACTTCGTTCCTTGAACAGTATTACTCTGATTTTCATCGAGTATCACTACTCCTCCACTGACCACTGCATATCGGTATTCCTCTCAGGAAAACCGCATGGTGAGCAACAATCACATTGTTCTCATGTGGGATTTATAAGTACTATACTTAAGGTTTCCCTTATGATAACCTATATTGGCACTTATCCAATTTGGGTCTTTTAGTTTGGTATCATCCAAACGTCATGCCTGGCATACCCAAATTATCAGGAATGAGAAACCCCGTTTCTTCCCTGTCATATCCTATATGAATCTGTCAAACAGATTTTCATGGAACCTTATTCTAAATAAGTTTGCACTGTTAATACATATCTGTAGAAGGAAATAGTAGCTCAGAGCGACTCGTGATAAACCTATCATGTCCAACAAAATTCGGGTTTAGTTTAGACACACCGTCTTACTGACGTGTGTCTCGGGAGGAGTCCTCACATGAAAGAACACCGTACTCTTTCATTTATATATGAAACTTACTGCTTAAGTATTTTCATTTCGGTCTACCGTGGCGGAATAACACTATAGCCGATCTGTTTGTTTTCTTCGTGTCGAAACTTCAAAGTTTCCGATCTGTGTTCTTCAAAAGAAACACATAACCACAACGTGATGCTACATCCGTTAAGGTCACGAAATATTCATGTTCACATCTAGCCTAGCTAGATATAGGCCCACTTATTCACCATGAATAGGGCTAACAGATCGGTGGCCCTTTTACTATTACCAAGTAAATAGTATTTTAGGTATTTACCTAATAAACTAGATTCGTAGACCTTATTTGAATAGTCAAATCAGTCCTAGTACCCACTCTTAAAAGGTGTGGATATACGAGTCTTGTTTAATGTGTCCTAGACAACAATGCCACAAATAAGTCTCCATTGATCCAATCAATTTAAGCTATTTATTTGTCATTTATATGTTTGAGATTTTATTATATTCAAAATATAAATTCTGTTTTTACATCCAATGTTTTTATCTCAGTATCATCTTTATATAATGAAACCCTTTAGTGTTCTAGAATATAAAGGTTTTATCCGCATCGGATTAAACACTGATATAGAGATAATGTCTCTAGTCAAACTAGTACATTATTATAACATTTCCTAATTTAAGTACATACCCAAAGGGTAGTTCCTAAACTTAGGTATCTACGGTCGAAACAGCGACTTTCGTCCCGTTTCCAATCGCAGAGAAATCTCGGCTTGAAGCCAGTATCCAGCTCACAGCGGATTCTGACGTCAATACATATAGTTTATTGTACCACACTAAGTATTTAAAATCCAATTTCAATACTAGTAGTGAACATAACTTTGACAAATATTTTTAAAGTTAGAGCCTCGCCCTATCTTTAATTCCTTCGTGTCTTCCATATCCAAATGGTAGTCGTACGGGATATGTCAATTATCCTTTTCAATATTTCACAAACCTTTGGCCAAGCCTTGGGTTTAGAATATCGAAACGATGTGCACTTGTGCTACATGCCCAATTGCAAACTTGACTTTTCTCCACTAGAATAGTCAATTAATTGCAACTTTAATACTTTTAAATCTAAAGATAGATTTATGATAAGTATATTAATTAAGCACTAAAGTCATCATCACATAAATCTTCCAAAGACTTTATGCTCTACTATTTGCTTAATATGGGTAGTCATAATAAGTTATTTTATCAAATAAATTAACCTATTATTAATTCCCAATTGAAATTAAATCATTTAAAACATTTAATCCAAGGATTATATATTTTAAATATTAACTTTTTAAATTCTTTCTTGATTTCAATAGTCCAACTATTTAATCAATTTTAATAAGGTACTATTTATTATAATGATTACAATAATCCAATTATTTAATCAACTATAATTTTAATATTGATTACTAATCCAATTATAAAATCAACTATCATTTAATTCAATTATATTGATTACTATAATCCAATTATAAAATCAACTATATATTGAATGAGTTTGTATATAGTCCAACTTATATATATTTTTAAAACAACATAAAATATTAGTCCAACTAATACTTTTGATTAATGTGACGAGTAAACTATAAATGAGCGCGTTTAGCGAGTAATTGAACGAATGTTGCAAATTCAATTTTGCCTCCCACTATTTTTCGTCGAGCCTCTAACCCTCTGTGGAGTACTCGGGAAACCGCGTTTCCTAGTGGGCTAGGATCCTATTAAATAAAATACACCTTGACTTTGGCCAACAAGCTGTATGCTATTTAACTAGGTAGATCTCACAGATCAATTGGATCTCATCCAATTCCTAGATCCGGTTAGGTGGACATCCAAGTCCTAAAACATTACTTATGCCAATGTATCTAATACATTTTCCTATCCTTATCCTCCGAATCATCTAGGCCTTGGCTTTGGCACAACAAACCTAATGATTCCAGTTAAGCGGGACCCATTGACAAGGAAAGTTTCGTAATCAATGTCTTGGACAAGAAGTGATCTTGACTTTGGCCAACAAATCACAACTTGGACTAGACACCGATGTGGAACAAAAACTCTCATGATTCAAATACATCCAATTGACAAGGTCTTGACTTTGGCCAACAAAACCAATGCCAATCGGATCTTGAACAAGAACCATTCAATGGAAGGGATAATCGCTTAATATAAATTGAGGGATTTTCGCGTGCAAATTGGCTACCAATTAATTATCTTTGTTAAGGTCTCATCATCATACACCCTTAAACATGCATTCTAAATACATAATAAAACGAGTATGAAATAAAATAAAATGATATGCGGATGGATACTTTACACATTGACCCTAGATCAAATCTCTCCCTTTCTCACTCAAGCTAGCACTTGTACTACTTCTACCCGTTACACTACACCTTCTAAAGAAACCTTATATACATAGAGGGGAATAGGTGAGAAGAGAATACAAAGAGAAAGAAGGTGATAAGGCTGGACACGCAGGTCCAATTTAATAAATCGAATTTATTACAACAATTTCTAAAATTGCCCACCCATCTAATATCCATCCGATATACATTATTCATTCAAACACAACCAGTATTCACACACATAAGCATGCTATCAATCAATCTAATCAAATTAATTAATCTGATAATTAAGTGATCATCCAATGTTCAAACAACGATTTGATTTTGTTCGAGTCAAACTCTTTTGCGAATAAGTACTTAAAGTACGAATTCATGAATTAAATTAAACTACATCATTAAATCTAATTTAACATGTATTTAATACTAATTCATATTCATTCTAGATTATTAATATTACACTTTATTTAATAAACCTTTTACGATTGAAATTCCAAATCTAATCGTAACGCGTCTCAAAGACCGATTAACGTCCAACGTCAATTCAATTAAAGTCCAATGGGCTTTTGATTGATTTCTTAAGGCGTGGACTTTTGGTCAACTCGGGTCAAACCGATAACCAAAGTCCCATCCGGGATTTACCCCATAAGCCCATAAATCATCTCGGCCCATTAGGCCCAATTGAACTTTAAAGGTTCATTAAGTCGCATTTGGGCTTTATGGTCAAGGTTTTGGGCCCAATTGGATCCAATCCATTTGGCCTAAACCAAACTTGATAAATCAAGCCCAATAGGCCCAATTACAACTTTAAATTCTAATTTCCAAAATTACGCCCAATAATTAAATCCAAAAATCCAATTTTCACAATTTAATTACCAAAAGTGCATTATATGATTAATCAACTAAATCAACATTTCCAAAACACTAAATTAGTCAATTAATCATACTTAATTCATTATTCATGTCAAACACACATAATGAAAAATCAAACCCAGTTACATGCTTTTAAGTACTCGGCCAAGGAGGGATTTTGTGTCCGATTCGGTTTCGATCCAATCGACCTACAATCGACATCAAATCACCAAACAATTTGATTTCCAATACATCCAATGTTCCAAAATCAAAATTTACCAAGACATTAGGGCATTAGTCACATTCGGCCAACTCAAAGTTTGGGGGTTTTCGTCCAATTCGAAATCCAATCCAATTCGATTCAAATTAACATCAACCTAAATGATTCTAACTCATCAAACGAATCAAAATCACAAAAATTCCAAGAATCCAAAATTCATCAAACCATTCGGCCAAGGACAAATATTGGGGAAAATAATTCCAAATCATTTTTCATCAAATTAGTCCAACAAAATGAAATTAAAAATGTTATAAGCATACTCAAACAAACAATTTATTCAAATCATGCTCAAATCACATTTACCCAATTTTTAAATCCCTAAAATTTCATGCTTGCAACATTAGCTCTTGATGCCATTGTTGAGTTTTTCTAAGGTCCCATGATCAAACAAGACATGAAATAATGCGTGAATACACCAACGAAGATAGCGGAATACTTACATTGGTTGGTAGAGTCGATTTGAAGACAAATGAACCCAAAAAACGTACTGCCATGTAAGCTTACTGCATGCCAGTCCACTGCCTCCAAAAACAGAAATTTTGAGATGAGAAACGCAGCTCCTAGCTTCGTTGGATGGATCCCGGCTCATGGTCGAACTCCCTACCACCTTCGCAAACTTGTAAGTGTGCTAGCACTTGAATTTTCACCATGAAAATCCACTCTTTGCTTCCCTAAAGTCCACGCCAAAATTGGTTCCAACCCAGAACATGTTTCAGTTTTGGGCGTGTGAGAAGAGAAAGAATGAGAGAGATTGATGATTTTTGTTACAAAAATCAATTTATATTTATGCCCTAATATTTATTAAATTAATAATAAACTTATGACACAATCATGCAATGGCTTAGAGTCTCAAACACTCAATTCCATGCAAAACATTGAGTGCATTGTACACTACTCCATGCAATGCATTACAATTAAATAATGCATAATATGACATGTGTCATGTGGGCCCCACACGATTCCAAATGAAAGTGGGCCCACGTGCACTCACGCGTTCGGGTTCGATTTTCCGAAATACCGAACTTACGTCGCGACGTTAATTAAATCGAATTTAAATAAATAATTGCGCCTAGCGAAATTATCATTTACGTCGCTAACGAATTAATTCTAAATTAACTCGTTTGCCCGAATTAAAATCTTTTAATTCCGAGCGTCGAAATCTAATTTCGATTAATATATCGAATATATTAATTTACCGATTAATTCCAAATTAATCGTTATCTCTCTCTAGACGATATTTTATCTAGATAAAATATCTCCGTAATTAATCCTAGATTAATTTTCTCTCTCATCTATATAATCCCAGATTATTCAAGAGTGCAAGTTGTGCGTCATCGGTGGATTATCGGGAAGCGACCCATGAGATCCCCGGATTAGTTGGCAGTAAATGCGGTCGCCGGAGTATCCGAATCACGTACGTACCAAGTACTACGTTCTACCGATTTACGAGACAAGGTCAACTCCTAGCAAAGCACCAAGTCATCCCAATTCTCCGGACATATCCTTTTAAGAATATTTAAGATATATCAAGCGTATTATACTAATGTATTGTGCATATCGGTCCAGTATCGGATAGTCACGTGCTAGGGCTGGGGCTGGATAAGTGTCTGCCCCGTCCGAAACACATATCGGATGTCTGGTAACTAGTCTCTATAATCGGATATTCATGACCTGGTCATAATATCACGATTGGATGCGCATCACTTAAGAGCAATAATACCGTTATCCTGCGTGACATCATCTCCACTATGACTGGCGTGATACTTCCGTCTCGACATCAATCCAATACACTACGATTCCTGATAAACCCAGAAGAGGTGAACACAGAACCAGTTAAGATCCCCCAACCACAAAACAATTTTACCGATGTCGTAAGTATTAGCGATGCAAGTCTCAGGTTAAGACTATACACAACCTACCTTGATTTCGGCCTCCCATAGACACCTAGTCATAATACCAATGGGATTTCGAAGGGTCTATCCAGAGCGAAGCTGTTTCCCGTACCATCGGTGAAACACGACCGCACTTGCACAAGTATCCAAACTTATATATATGAGAACTATCACTGTGCCCTCACAACGCGCACAAGTGCAATACTAGCCTATTCCGCATTATCAATGTCCAGTCTCGATAATACTACGGCTAGGGATATTTAATGATTAATCCTTGTGGACTTGATACTGTCTCATATCATCTCAATCCAGGAACTAATCATAGGGACCTCTCTTCATTTATATATCTATGGTGATCTAATCACAAATGACGAGAGTGCAATTTCCTTGTTACATAGTTAATTTGCTACAGCACACACAATGATCTGTACAAATAGTGACGCTATGGGTCATATTATCCAACACGGCGCACGTTAGCGGATTTGTTGTGATTTTGACAAGTGGCAGGCAAATGTTAGCATGGGCGCATGATAGCAAACTTCTCTGATTGTACCACGTGTCTACTACATTTTAGCAATCACCAGTGCATTTTAGCAGACTCTGACGCACGTTAGCGGTCGTGACATAGAGTGGCTGTGAGTCGCGAAGTCCAAATTACAATTTTGCCTTTTTTGTCTGTTTTTCACTATTTTGGCCCTGAATTGCTTCCACTAAGTCCTGAAACCATATTTATCTACAAAATAACACAAAACACATCAAAACATTCATAAAACTCAAGAAACTATACAAAATATTAGGTCAAATGAGTGAGAAATAGTGATACATTTACCACTCATCATACCCTCAAACCTAACATTTTGCTAGTCCTCGAGAAAAACAACAAAATAAAATAACATAAACATCTTTAAAATAAAATTAAATTAAGCAACTTTCATAGGGATCACGGTTGCATTTAGCATATGTAACAAGCCTTTAAACCCCTAGGTGTCCCTACTAGACGAGTTATAGTCTCGTGAGGGCTTACATCAACGATACCCACAAACGTCAATCTAATACTAATGCACATAAAAGAAAAAAGACAAGAGAAAAGAGAATAAACAAGTTAGTGACTAAATAAGTGAAACTCTTTATCCAAGTTATAAGTTGCTTTCTTTTTTTCTAAATTACCGAATAAGTAAATTATGTGATTATTTTTACCATTCTCCATACACACAGCTAACAAGATATTAATTAACAATATATTTTTTACAACATCTTTAATCCATGTAGCGAGCTTTGGGTCAGTGACTCCCAAACCAGTTGGTTTTAGGGCACTAGGTGTTAAAACACCCATGCAGACTTAATAACTCGGATCTCGAATGTTTTTTTTATCCCATCGCTTTCTTTAGATGCTTATTTCAATTAAACTAGAGCACTGAATATTACAAACTTTTCAATTATAGCTCATGTCCGTATGTTAAAATGCAAGTTGATAATACCTGTCAACTGAGCATATGGAGATTCATTTTAATCAGTATTATGGAGAATTCAAAAATTAAATAATTCAAAAGGAAACAAACAAAAATTAACTTCTTACGAAATAGGTTGAGATACGTCTCAGGAGTGGAAATTTCTTACACAACTATCTCACACCAATTTCACCTGATCAGTCAAATTAAAAACACAAAAACACAATATTTTTTATTTATTATTATTTTTTAATTTTTAAAATTTTTTTGGACTAAAAATCAGATAAAAAGAACATAATAAAAACAAGATACTAGTTTGATGATCCAATAATGATTCCCAAGACTTGACTGCCTCCTTCTTGTACAGCCCTTGAAACGATCCCCATTAGTCCAAGATTGCCACCGCCATATACTAAGTGCATATTCCTTTTAGCTATGACTCGACCTAATTCATGTGCTGCCGCTAAGAATTCTGGTTTAGAACCAGAGCTAGTACCGCAAAACACACAGATGTTTACAACTCGTCTTCTTGAAGTGGTTTCCATTTTTATTTATCAACTTTGGATCTTTTCAGTGCAATGATGAGTTGAATTTATAACACCTGAAAAAGGGTGAGTAATAATAGCACTAGTACCTACCAGATGACAATTATTAGTTAAACAGTGAAATATATCATGAAAGTCAAAAAGTCTGGATCCTGTCAGAGAAAATAGAAGAAAATAACAAAACAAATCACAATTATTAGTTAAAGTCAAAAATAAAATAATATTTACGGGAAGTAACGGCTTGAATGATGTCTATACGTCAGGGACAAGCTTCCTATCTAATTTTCTTATAAATTGGCAAACAGTGTCCTTTAAAGTCAGATTCCCGAGACTTAAATATTGTTGTTCTTTTCGGAATTGTGTATATAACATGTGAATTGCATGATGCACATATCCACTGGAATGCGTCTCAAGAGTCTTAGATATGTCATCCAAAGACCCCTTACTCAAGCCACCCCTAATGAATTTAATTTTATCTTCATGGTTATCAGACATCATTCGGAAAGAACGACAACGAGTATTACATATCATACGAGCACATTTATAGAAACACCAATTCTTTTAGCTCTTCTATTTTTAGCATAGGTGCTCCTTCCTAAACCAGGCATATATGAAATAAAAGAGTCAGAGGACTCACCTGTCAATCGAAATCGTGCTTTAATAATCCAACGAATGTCATTAGGAATACCTTTGATCATCAGAAGTATCATTCGTTCCAAGTGAGCTTTGTGGACTTTCATCAGAGAGTTTTTAGCGAGAGAAGGAAATTGCTTGTGAAGATTTGCGAGAACGTCTTCCATCCTGAAATGTGACTTTACCTACAAAAATTAAACACAAAAAAATAAAACACACCAAATCTGAATATATACAGAAATTGCATGGGTTGCCTCCCTGCTAGCGCCAAGTTTAACGTCATCAGCTAGACATGACTGTCCGAATATTATGCTGGATCTGAAAGTGTGACACTTTCTTTTTGTCGCTCCAATGATTCTCCCTAGTAGTGCTTGACACGCCGACTGTTAACTTTGAATGTTTCGTTGGTGTTGGGATCAAGTAACTCAACAGCTCCATATGGTAAAACCTGAGTGATCACAAATGGACCTGACCACCTTGATTTCAACTTTCCAGGGAAAAGTTTCAACATTGAATTGTATAACAACACCTACTGCCTTGGTTTCTGTTGTCTGCACACTATTTTTCGATCATGACATTTCTTGGTCTTTTCTATGTAAAATCTGGCATTCTCATAAGCATGTAGGAGAAATTCCTCCAATTCGTTGAGTTGGTGGAGTCGATTCTCTCATGCTGCTTGTGGATCAAGATTTAATTTCTTCAATGCCCAATATGTTTTATGTTCAAGCCCCACTGGCAGATGGCATGCTTTCCCAAACACCATTCGATATGGGGACATACCAATGGGTGTCTTGTAAGCTGTCCGATATGCCCATAATGCATCATCCAGTTTTGTAGACCAGTAATTCCTTGTTGATCCAACGGTTCTCTCCATGATTATTTTGATCTCCCTATTTGAAACTTTAACCTGTCCATTTGATTATGGATGGTAGGCAGTGTCAACTTTATGAGTAACTTCATATTTGGATAGGAGTGCATCTAAATATCTGTTACATAAATGTGTGCCTTCATCACTGATAATTGCCCGAGGTGTTCCAAAGTGAGTGAAAATATTCTATTTAAGGAATTTTATCACCACTTTTGAAATCAATCCCTCATACATCAAATATCTCCACTTCCAGAATGTTTTACAGAGGTCCTTCATTTCTCTTCGATATATTTCCCGTTCTCTGGCACCTGTCACATTGAAGAGAAAATAAGTAAGCATCTTTAAATAGAGTGGGCCAGAACAAATCTGATTGTAGGACTTTGGCTGCAGTTTTATTCCCGCTGATGTATTCGATGTATGGTGATGAATGAAAATGCTACAGAACACTATTGACCTCTTCTTGTCGAACATAACGTCTCAGTAAATGATCAGCACAGCGTTTGAACAGGTACGGCTCATCCTAGACATAGTGTTTGACTTCTTTGAAAACTTCTTTCGTTGCTGATGTGTCTATTTCATCTGCCATTTTCCCGATACTATATAGTTTACATAGTGAGCATACCAAAGGACATCATGTTGTTTCATGGAAAACAACTATTCATCTGGAAAAGTTTTTTTGATTATCAGTTCTTTGCCAGTTCTTTCTCCATTCTCGAGCCTCGATAAATGATCTACCACTTGGTTTTCTGTTCCTTTCCTGTCTCGGATCTCCATGTCAAATTCTTACAGTAGAAGCACCCAACGGATCAATCTGGATTTGGCATCTTTCTTCATGATCAAATATTTGATTGCTAAATGATCTGTGTAGACCACTACTTTGGGACCTAGCAGATAGGAGCAGAATTTATCAAAAGCAAACACAACTACGAGCAACTCTTTTTCAGTGGTTGTGTAGTTGAGTTGAGCTTCATTCAGATTTTTGCTGGAGTAGTAAATGGTATGGAAAATCTTTGCTTTGCGTTGTCCAAAAACTACTCCTATAGCAAAATCACTAGCATCGCACATCACTTCAAATAGAAGGGTCCATTCTGGTGCTACTATGATGGGGGCAGAAACCAACTTATGTTTCAAGATTTCAAAAGCTTCATGGCATTCTTTGGTGAAGTTGAAAGGCACATCTTTCTCCAGAAGATTGCACAGAGGTTTAGTAATCTTAGAGAAGTCTTTGACAAATCTCCTGTAAAAGCCAGCATGTCCGAGAAAACTGCGAATCCCTTTGACAAATGTTGGTGGAGGTAGTTTTCCAATTGTCTCAATCTTTGCTTTGTCTACCTCCATTACATTTTGTGAGATTCGATGTCTAAGGACAATGCCTTCATGCACCATGAAGTGGCATTTCTCCTAGTTGAGTATCATGTTGGTATCTTCACATCTTTGTAACACATTTTCCAGATTTTGCAAGCAATGGTCGAGAGAGTCTCCAAACACAGAAGAATCATCCATGAAAACCTCCATACTTTATTCCAGCATGTCTGAGAAGATGGCCATCATGCAACATTGAAATGTGGCAAGAGCATTACATAGTCCAAATGGCATTCTGCGGAAAGCAAAAGTACCATACGGACATGTAAAAATGGTTTTTTCCTGATCTTCTAGGGCGATGGCAATCTGATTGTACCCCAAATATCCGTCCAGAAAACAATAGAACTCATGTCCCGCTAATCAGTCTAGCAACTGGTTAATGAATGGCAGTGAAAAATGATATTTCCTTGTTGCTTTGTTCAGCTTCCTGTAGTCCATGCAAACTCTTCATCCAGTCACTGTTCTTGTTGTAATCAGCTCATTCTTTTCATTTGTGACTATAATAATTCCTTCTTTCTTTGGCACACACTGCATAAGACTCACCCAAGTACTGTCAAAGATGGGGTAAATAATGCCGACATCTAACCATTTGATAATTTCTTTCTTCATGACCTCCTTCATGATTGGATTTAATCTCCGTTGATGCTCCACTGTGGGTTTGTACTCGTCGTTCATCAGAATTTTGTGCAAGAAAAATGATGGACTAATACCTTGAATGTCTGCTATAGTCCAGCCAATGGCTTTCCTGTGTTCTCGTAACACTCTCAGCAACTTTTCTTACTACTCTAATGTTAGCGAAGAAGAGATAATCACAGGTAATTTAGAAGAGTTTTCTAAGATTACATACCTGAGATGGCTCGGAAGTAGCTTTCGCTCCAGCTGTGGTGGTTCTTAAATTGAGGGCTTGATTCGTTCTTTCTTCGATAATTCCAGACTTTCCACCTGTGGTGATGATTTGAAGCAAAATGGTCTGTAAAGATAGTTGATACATTCCAGAATTTCCGCATCTAGCTCGCTGTCAGCAATGTTGGTGATGCAAGCTTCAAGTTTATCTGTGGGAAGTGGCATTGCATCAGTATCCTGGATGATACAATCTACAACATCAATTTTAAAACATTCCTCCTCATTTTCATCACTCGGGAATTTCATTGCTTTGCAAACATTGAAAGTAACTATTTGGTCATACACTTTCATGGTTAGTTCTCCTTTTTGTACATCAATAACAGTTCAACCTGTAGCCAAGAATGATCTTCCGAGTATGATAGGTACATCATTGTCTTCCACCATGTCAAGGATAATGAAATCTGCTGGGAGAATGAGTTTGTCGACTTTGACCAGCACATCTTCAACTAAACCTCTTGGAAATACGAGTGTTGTATCAGCAAGTTGCAAAGAGACTAAGGTGGGCATTACTTCTCCAATTTGCAATTAACACTAGCACCTAAATCACACAAAGCTTTACCGATGTAATGTTCTCCAATGGTGCATGGGACAATGAAACTGCCAAGATCTTTCAACTTTTGGGGAAGTTTCCTCTGAATGATGGCGTTGTATTCTTTTGGCAATGCTACTGTCTCGTAATCTCCCAATCTCCGCTTTCGTGAAAGAATATCTTTCATGAATTTGACATAGCTGGGCATTTCTTCCAACGCTTCTGCAAATGGAATGTTGATATGCAGCTTTTTGAAGACCTCCAGGAATGGAGCAAACTGCTTGTCCAATTTACTTTTCTGGAGTCGCTGTGGAAAAGGTGGAGGTGGAGTGATTCTTTCTTGATCTTTTTCCTTTGCTTTTTTTCCTCCATATGTGGAACTACTTCTTTTGGAACTTCCTCAGTGGATGCCTTGATTCCAACATTTTTGTTGATTTCAGTACCGCTTTTCAAAGTAATGTCTTGACATTGCTCATTCCCTCGGTTCCTTGGATTTGGTTATGTTTTGCTAGGAAGGTTACCTGACAGTCTGTAACTCCGAGCATTGGCCAGTTATCCAATTTGATTTTCCAGTGCCTTTATAGAACCATATTCACTTTGAAACATAGCATCATATGTTGCTTGTTGCTTTTTGAACATCTATGCAATCCATTCTTTTATATCTGCTTCTTTCTCATACTTCTGGCCTTTATTTTTTGTTTGAATCCGGGTGGTGGATTGTTCTTTTGCCCTGAATTGTTGCTCTATGTGAAATTTGGATGATTCCTCCAACTTGGGTTATAGGTGTTGGAATATTGAGTGTTCCCTTGTCTGTTGAAATTGTTGACATAATTCATCGTCTCTTCATGTTGGTTTGCTTCTGGTTCTGGTGCTCCTCCATATGGTGAACTTGTGGATCCAGCATTAACCTTTCTGTTAAGAGTTTCCATATTTTTGTAAATCAGATCCAGCTTGGCATTCACTGTTGTGTTTGCTCCAAGTTCATAAATTCCTGCGATTCGTTGGATTATGCTCCTTTCTGTTGGTCACAATGAATTGTTGTTAACCATTTCTTCAATTAGGTCTCAGGCCTGATCTTCTCCTTTTGCCATTAAAGCTCCTCCAGCAGCAACATTAATTGTGGTTCTCATTATTCCAGAAAGTCCATTATAGAAGGTTTGGACTTGTAGCCACTTTGCAATCTCATGGTGAGGATATTTCTTGAGTAAATCCTTGTACCTTTCCCAAGCTTCGCAGAGGGATTCTGAGTCATGTTGTATAAAGAATGTGATATCATTCCTCAGCTATGCAGTTATGGCTTGTGGAAAGTACTTTGCAAGGAATTTTGTGGCTAGAGTGTTCCAAGTTGTGATGGAACCTGCTGGTAGTGAATGTAGCCAAGCCTTAGCTCTCTCTTTCAAGGAATATGGAAAAACACGCAGTCTCATTGCTTCTTCAGCTGCTCGGTTGTAATTGAAAGTGTAGCAACTTTCCAGGAAGTTGCCGATATGAGCATTAGGATCTTCAGTTGCATTCCCCCCAAATTGAACTAACTGCTATATGATCTGGATGCATGTTTTGATATCACACGCATTTGCTGGTAAGAGAGGAAGTACAATACATGAAATAAAGCCGTCAACCACCGGAATAGTTTTGTCTCGAATAGGAATTGGTAGTGCAACTTCCAAAGGTTCAGGTTCCATGTTGATCAGTGCATCTTGGCCTTCTCGCATTTCCCTTCTCAACTATATGATGGATTTTTAAATTTCTGGGTCAAGCGGACGAATTTCAAAGCTTCTGGTCCGTCTCATGTAGTGTTTGAGAACCTTAAACACAAGAAAATAAAAACAATAAGTAAAAAAAATTAGATACAAGTAACTTATCTAACCCCAAAATTAATAGTGAAAGATAAATAAGTCCCCTGCAACGGCCCCAAAAACTTGACCGGCGTAATCACACGCGTATAACACAAGTATACGTATCGTTCAAGTAGTATAAATATATCGATCCCATGAGGACTTAATACCTAAGCTATTAATTTATGAAGACAAATATTTACGAGTATCTAATAAATTGGTTGTTTGATTGGATTGTGACTTCAAACTTAAAATAAGTAAATTACACAGCGCGAAAATAAATTAAAGGAAAATTCAATATTAAGAAACTATCCAGGGTTGTGAATCCTTCCAATATCTTTTAAAAATGAAGTGGTTATCTCATGTTTGTATAATATATTGGTTTACTAACCTAGAACACGAAATCATGCAAAAGCCTCTGTTGATGGTCAGCTGTAAATACCCAGTGTAACCCAATTAATCATATGTCTATGTCAACCAAGTTACCTGAATTCATTAAGATTAAGTTACAATTGTGGCTACCCACGCCTGACAGGTATATGTCTATACTGCCTCTCAAATGAAGCATTTTTCCCTCAAAGGCAATGAGAGGTGCATGACAGAGAAATAAATCTTACTATTCCAGTTACATTTTCCTGAATGTATCCCCAAATAAGATATCAGCACTGCTTCCATCGTCAACTAAAATGCGGTGTACTTTTGTGTTGCTAATCACAAGGGAAATCACAAATTCATCTATGTAAGGGAAATCCACAATTGCAAATAATTGATTAGCAAATTATGTCTGACACATTGCCTCTATAGGTCATTAAAGCTAAGAAACGTCATTACTAGATAAACAAATACCTAATGGGGCTTTCTTAATACCAGTCAAGAATCTCGAGACATGAACTAATTCAAGTCAATTCTTACTGCATAAGAAACTATTCTCTCTAAAGTATTATATCCTAAAAGTGATATCTATCTAGATTATCTATCATGACTTAGAAACTAAGTCATTAACCATCTTGATTTTTGAAGAAAATCAGAACAATAGTTCCCGATGGTTTAGACCAATCTAATAATATCCTAGTCTAGTAGTATCTAGAACCTATTCTAGAATAACTACAACCAAGAGTCAAGTCAGATAACATATCAAAATATGTGTGCAGTGAATTAAAAGTTTAATTCTATCTAATATAGATTGAGGAAAAAAAACAAGCGGCTATTTCCATAATAATACACACTGCCTAAGTTAAGGAATTTTTAAACTTAGCAGTGCCTCCCACTATTTTATGTAATACCGTAATCCCCAACCGAAAAATGAGATATTGGAAGGATTCACAACCCTGGATATTTTCATATCATTGTTTAAAAATTAAAATTTACCTTTTGTTTTGTTTTAATTACTTGTCTTTAATTTAAAATCACCATCCAACCAAAAATCAGTCAATTAGATACTCGTAGAGATTTAGATTCATAAATTAATAGCCTAGGTATTAAGTCCTCGTGGGATCGATACATTTTATACTACTTGAGCGATATGTGCGCTTGCGTAACATTTGTGTTTACCACCGATCAAGTTTTTGAAAATGAGGTTATCACAGAATAATGTTTGACAAAATCACGAAGTTAAAAAGTCAATTCAGTAGAGACGTCGGAGTAATGATTCAACGATTGATACGCTTCCTAGTGGATATATTCGTCACATGACTCGATTTTGCCAAAAAAAAAAGTTAAATGGCCCCGAAAATAAATCACGGTAACATTGTTCCTTTATCCTTCTTTTGTTTTGTAACGCATTGGGGACAATGCTAGGTTTAGGTTTGGGGGGTGAAATTGTTTATGTTTATTTGTTTTCTCCGTCAATTTTTTTTCTTTCCTGCATGTTTTTATTCACTGCATGTTGTGTGTTTTGTATGTTTTTTCTGTTTTAATTTGTGAATGCTTTATTTAAAAAATAATATATATATATAGTCTAATGATGAGATTCTTTGTCTTAGTAAAAAGTTCTAGGAAAAGATAAATGCTTATTTCACTTTTATCCTATACTTTGAACCTAATATCTAAGTCAGACTCATATGTACTTAAAAAATAGTTCTGTAGCAGTTAGATAATAAGGAATTGACAAAGTAACTAGTTAAAATAATCGGTGGTTGATGAATGACCGTTTGCCTGAATATCTATTTCTGTCTGCAGCTATTTTTTATATGAGGAATGATGATAAAAAAACAGTATATATTAATAAATAACATTTGAGATCCGAGTAATTAAGTCTGTATGGATGTCTTAACACCTAGTGCCCTAAAGATAACTGGTTTGGGAGTCATTAGCCTAAAGCTGGCTAAATGGATTAAAGATGTTATATATATATATATAAGAGACATCTGAGATCCGAGTAATTAAGTCTGTAGGGGTGTCTTAACACCTAGTACCCTAAAGCCAACTGGTTTGGGAGTCACTGGCCTATAGCTCGCTACATGGATTAAAGATGTTATAAAAAAATCACATACTTGACTTTGCGCAGATTGTAGTAGATAGAACAAATTTAGATAGTCAGGTCGGTTTGACCCATTAACTACTGACAATTGAGACAACTCACCTAGTTAATAACTTAGAATCGAAGCTATTTGCATGACTATTCACACACAATCAGAGTCTGATTTATATACTTTGTTCAAAGGAAAAGATTTTAGTTGTAGTTTGCATTTTGAAGGTTTCTTTAACTCTGTTGCTAGACATTCTGAGGACATTGTATATATAACTATTATTTTCTTTTCTTTTATTAATTTCTTTCCTTTTTCTTTTTGCTTTTGTGTGCATTTCATTGACGTTTGTAGGTATCGTCATTGTAAGCCCTCACGAGACTACAAGTTATCCACTAGGGACACCGAAGGGCTTAAATGCTTGTTGCATACGCTAAATGCAATTGTGAACCCTACGAAAGTGGCTTAGTTTAATTTTATTTTTCAGTTGTTTATTTTATTTTATTTTGTTGTTTTGCTGGAGGACTATCAAAATTTTAGGTTTTGGGGTGTGATGAGCGGAAAATATATAATTATTTAGCGCTCATTTTACTTAATATTTTGTATTGTTTCTTGGGTTTTATGAATATTTTAATGTGTTTTTACTTATTTTACAGATAAAATAAAATCGGGACTCAAAGGAATCATTCAGGATGAAATATGGAACAAATAAGGTTAAAAACTGGACTTGACATTTGAATTTTGGAGGATGGAAACTTGAAATAGCGTTCTAACAAAGTACAATTTCAGAAATTTTAACTTCGTGTAATTTCCATATTTTGGCCATAACTTTCTATGCCGATATCGGATTGATGTGATTCAAGTTCCAGATTAAAAAGACCCAAAGATCTACAATTTTAAAGTTCATAATTATTTCGAATTCTGAAATTTTCATGACCCAAAATGATAAAACATCCGAAAATATATTATTTGTAATTATTAAAGTCATTTTCAAAACAAAAATAAAATAAAATAAAAAATGAAAATTGTCAAACTTCCTTGCTTGTTTCGTGGAGGATTTGGTGCTATATTTTGTGCGATGTTTGGTGGAGAAAATTATGGAGAAATTGGTAGAGGTAAAATTTTGCCTATAAATACCAAGCCATTTTATTTGTAAATTTCATACTTTCCTTGGTTTCTTGAATAAGAATTAATAATTGTATCTTGTGTGTTTTATTTAGTAGTTTTGTAATGTATTCTTATTTTTATTTTTAGTAGTAATAATATTTGTGTGTTTTTACTTTCTTTTAGGTTTAATAGTTAATTTCAGTTGGGGGAAGGGTGAAACCTTTAATATGATAAGGTAGATTAATCTCACTTAATTTATAATATGGAAATTTTAATTTAATAATATGGATTAAAGTTGATACCGCCTTAATGGTTGGTTTTATTTATTTAACATAATGTGACACCGTCTATATGGTCGATCTTTAGTTGAAAGATTATTACCGTCTATATGGCTGGTTTATGGACAAATAATAACACCGCCTTTATGGCTGGTTTGACTTAATTGGTTAACACTGATAATTTCTATATTATAATAAAGTGAGATTTCTACATTTGAAATATTAGAGGTGGATCCCCTAACCCCAACATTTTATTTTTATTCTAGGGAAGTGATGAAACACAATATTCATGAGTTTTATAATTGATTTTCTTTATATTATGTTTAATACTTTAGTTTGTTTATTGAATCTTAAGCTTAATGCTTCTTGTTGCCTGATCACCAATAAGTTTGATGTGGTAAATTTAAAATGAACTTGAAAAAAGGATTTTAGGTTTCAGCCTTAGATTCAATAGCTCACGATCTCACCTTGGGGTAAAAGTCTCTTAGGTAGATTTCCTTACAGGATAAGAATATACATGTCGGGCAGGGGTATCCATAATTGGAACTTGAACTTAATGAATTCAGATAACTTGGTTAAGATATGAATATGATTGATTGGGTTTTTTGGGGTGTTTGCATCTGACCATCAGAAGAGGCTTTTCCATATTTTCGTGTTCCAAGTAAGCAAACTGATTTATTATCCATATATAAGAGAATCAATTCATCATTAGAATAATATTGTGTGGAATTATAACCCTAAATGTTTGTGTCTTTTGTTTATTTTCCTTAGAATTTTCTTTTGTATTTTTATTTATTTATTTATTTAGCAATTCCACATTGAACCAACCAATCAAACAATCATTCCCTTATCCCTTTAATTAGATACCTATAAATAAATAGAATAAAAAATTAATAACAACAGTAGAAATTAAGTTCTCGTGGGATCAATATTTTTATACTACTTGAGTGATACATGCGCTAGCGTTACGTGTGTGATACCACCGATCAACGACCGAGTCTGATTCTAAATCCATGATATTATTAGACCTTTAAACTTGATATTTAATCTAATTTTTACTATATGCATGCATGAAGTTATTCAATTTTATTAAAATAAAGTGTATAACATCTTTTACAGAAAATCCCTATTTAAAATAAGGTTTAATAATAAATATGTATTTGATACATCTTTCTTGGTCCGTCTTGTCAATACGGCTTATAGATAAATCTTCTACGACTATATTTGAGAACGTGCCAAAGCTGTGAGGATATAGCTGGTAGGAATTTATTTATACTGGATAAGTATATGATATTAGGTAAATTCAAGCGAAAGTGGAATCATGTATGTGCCAAAGCTGTCAGGGTTACGCGAGTATCTTGAATTTATCATTGACAAGTTTAACCTTGGTACGCCTTCTTGTGAACGTGTCAAAGCTGTCACAACGAGAAACAATCATGATAGGAACCCAGGAGTCACTAGTGAGTGATTGACAATGAGTTGTCTACCTAATGAATATACGTAGGCGAGAACATGTCAAAGTTGTGAGCTGAAAAATATTCATAGGGTCCACTTTTCACTATTGTTTTTAATTTGATTATTGAACATTTTTTATATTCTGTTTGGGGACTACAGTTTTACATTAAATAGTGAGAGAGATATTTTTTAGATTAAAAATCCATGATCTATTTAATGCTTTAAGATATTATATGAAACTATTTTTCTTCTAACCATTTTTCACTATCTATTTGATAGATTTACGATGGCGACATCTTCAACCAACCTCTTTGCTCGTATGCTTGATAAGAATAAGCTCAAAGGTACTGAGAACTTCGCAGACTGGAACTTAGATTTGAGAATTATCCTCGGGTCTGAGAAATTGGGATATGTGTTAGAGGGTCTTCTACCCCTTGTTGTATTTGAGGATGCGGCACCGGAGGAACTTGAGACTTTCGGGCTATGGAAATATGATGATTTAGGAGTTAAATCATATATACTGAGTTCATTGGCTTCGAAACTCAAGTGGCAATATTTTGATATGTCTGAAACATATAGTATGATGATACATCTCTGGGAATCGTTCATGAATCAAGAACAGGTCTTGGTTCATAGTGGCGAAGTGATTTCCCTCTGAATGATAGTGTAGGCACTGCATTTTTACGCATAAGTCCCTATGATGAGTCTCATTTTGGAGACACTACCTTTTAAGTCACGGAGGTCACGGAAAACGGACATCGGAAGGGGAATTCATAATAAACAAGGTTCACTGTTTTCGTTGGTGCTACGTTCGTGTATACGTTCGAACGTCAAACAGATTGCGGGCGTTCGTGCTGCGTTCGATGATGCGTTCGAACGGTGTCGGTAATTCTGGTTTTGCTGCTAGCCTCACATTAAGCCCAATTCGCCCAAACCTTGGCCCACACGTCCAAGCCCACTTAAAACACATATTTAACACATGGTGAAATCAAAACAAATCTAAAAATCACATACCAAATTAAATAAAATACTTACACAAATTAAAGAAATTGCAAGCCTAATTAAAATTAATCAACATACTAAATGACTAATCTAAACCAATCAAATATAATCATACCAAGTTAAAATCAATCAACCAATATATTCCCAAACATAAAATATTGTATGCCTAATCAACATAAACTAAATATTCAACCTCCCTAATCCAACACCAAATCATATCCCTTTTTAAATACACAAATCCCTTTCCTTGTCAAGCCTAACCCTTTACCTATAAAAAGAACCCTTCACCAACCTTCTCAAGGCCAGCTAGCTCATTCACATAAGAAACACCCAAGCTCATAGACACAACTCCCCCTCACCTTACTGAAAAACACATCCCAAGCAGCCCTAGACACACACATAAAACAGCCCCCGAACCACACCATAACACCACAGAAAATAACACCCAAAACAGTAGCCAAAACATCCCAAACACAGTAACTAAAATACAGCAGCAAAATAGTAGTAGCGGCGGTAAATCGGAGTCAAAACAGCAGCAAAAGACGGAGGACGACGACCCAAAACAGTAAGACAACGAACGAGAGCAGTGAACCAGTGAACCGGAAGAGTTGCGGAGCTTTACCCCTTCCGATCTTCGTGAAACGCGAGTCCGAGAGACGACTTAAAAGGTTAGACCTGAGGGCACTTTTTCATTAGTTTATATTCGTTTCTTTTATTATTGAATTGTATTCACATGAGAGTCGTTTATGGATGCGTGTTGTGGGTATTGGATGAATGGAAGAGTGTTGTCTCTTGTGGTATATAGGATGGAAAACCAGACGTAAATTCCGTAGCCGAATCCGAATGGACGGTAGTGCGGTCTGTACTTGGGACACAACTCCACGTACCACTTGAGTAAACGGCACCTTCTCTTGTTTTGTGTTGCTTTGGTTTATTTATTCTTGTCATTTAAATTCTGCATGTTGTTTATTCCCGTATGATACGATCGAGTGCATGGGCTTAGTAAGTGCGATGAAAGGTTCCCTAATTGGAGGGTTAAAATCCTTCACCACGATGCTCTGCCACACCGATTAATGTGTGTTCGGTTGAATGCGAAATACGTTCAATCGGACATACTTAGTTTGATATGATTGTCTTTATTTTCGTATGCATGATTCAACCGAGTGCATGGGCTTAGTAAGTGCGATGTGAGATCCCCTATGGGGAGGGGCTAAAGCCCTTTACCACGAGGCTTTGTCGCGCCGGTTGATGTGTGTTCGGTTGGATACAAGATACGTTCAATCGGGCACACTATGTTTAGTATTATTGCTTTTCATTCTATGTATGCATGATTCAGTCGAGCACATGGGCTTAGTATGTTGGTCTAAAGGTCCTCTCTTTGAGAGATCAAGAGCCCCAAAAGGCCACTTTTACGGCAGTACTTCACCGCGCCCCTTTATTTTATCGTTTATGTATTGCGTCCCATTTCATGCATCAGATCTGTTCCCGTTGGAACGCGTTTACGAACGCAACTCGAACGCGCATGTATTTTGCCTTGTCATGCATCAGGTCTTATTTCTGTTCGAACGCGTTCACGAATGCCATACGAACGTGAGCATTCTGTTTCATTTCCGTTCGAACGCGTTCACAAACGCCACACGAACGAGAGCATTCTGTTTCATTTCCGTTCGAACGCGTTATCAAACGCCATACGAACGCGAACATTATGTTTACCGTTCGAACGCATTTACGAACGCTACATGAACGCACACGTACTTTCTTAGTTTCATAATGTATCAGGTCTGGTTTCATTCGAACGCGTTCTCGGACGCTACACGAACGCGAACCTTCTGTTTACCGTTCGAACGCGTTTACGAACGCTACACGAACGCGCACACACTGAACTGAGTCTGTCTTATCATATTCATGCATAATTGCCTCTTGATTGATCTTTCTTGTGTTATATAGCCAACCGTATTATTTGTATTCCTGCATTTATCCATTTCATGTGTTCTTGGGATTGTATTCAAGCATGATTAGACTGTTAGCAGGTTATTTGGTTAATAGGTTCATGAGGTAGTACTCAAGCATGATTAGGTTGTTCTTAGTTTTCCATATCATAGGATTGAAATATGTTCATGAGATTGCCATGTGATGTTGCATGTTGTGATGAACTTGTTGATGTATGTACATGAATCTAGAAGCATGATATTTTTGGAAATAAATGTTACTTAAGCTTAATTAAATTATTACATAAATCCTTTCATTACAAGTGACATGAGTAAGGGACCATTCCAAACCCAACGGTTTGAGGTCTTCCCTTGCGAGGGGTGAGTGCAGCCTTAAATCTTTGTCCCGGTTCACACCGGGTGGCGACTCCATATTATTTCGTACTCCCAACTAGGCCGCGAGCCTAGGAACATGCGTCGCCCAGGTCCTGTTGTCCACAGATAGTCTAGGACAGAATGTCACTCTTGGTTTGCTCCAGGAGTCATATCGCCAGTTTGTAATGTAATTTAACATAAACAGTATCCACTATTCTTATCATGAGTTGTATAGGATTCTTCTCACAGTAGAGAAGGATTTGAGGAAGAGAGTGCCGACTCGCCCTCCGAAACCCACTTCACTTTCTGCTTCTTCCCACTTCAAGTCGAAATGGAAGAAGACAAAGGGAAAGAAGAAGAAGGCTTGATAATGCTCCAAAAGGGCTTCTGAAGATAAATGCCACCACAGCAGTAAGATCGGGCACTGAAAGAGGAATTGTCCAGACTACCAGGCCCAGATAAGGAAAGAAAGAGCATCGACATCATGTACTTTTATTTTTCCTTTTATTGATATCTCATTACCTTGTGAAGCTGTTACATCTAGTTCGATTTTAGATTCTACTTTTCCTATTATCATTTGCAATCCATTTCAGGTGCCGAAGGAAAATAGACGGTTGAAATATACTGAGATGCAATTGCGATTCTAGAGTGGAGACTCTCTAGATGCGGTTGTAGTGGGTGTTAGTGTTCCCTACACATACCAAGGATCTCTAAACAAGATTAAAGTGTGAATAAATCAAAATAAGTTACGGAATTACTTACATTGAACGAATAAGAAATTTTAAAATTCTTTGAAATGGATGAAGCTCCAAGCTTTGAAAATGAGTACCAAACTCTTGGGTGAGTTTCCCTAACACCTCATTCAACTCCTTTAAGTGCTAGCTTAAGAAAATTTTTAAAACAAAATTTTCATTCCAAAGGAAGAGATAATCAGCCAAGGTGAGAAAGAAAAGAGATGAGTGAATAGTAAGTCAAACTTAGGTTGTTGTCTGTTTTAAATAATCCAATTACTATTGCCATCTACTTCCATCACCAATAGTGACAAGTGATGTAAGTAAAGTGGGTCCCACCACTTTAAATACAAAATTTAGTTGGCTTACACAACACACTTTGGGCCCGGGTTCGTTTAATCCGATTAAATGAATTTTCCATCACGACATAATTAAATCTAATTTAATTAAATAATAATGCCCAACAAAATTATTACGATAGTCACTAACGAATTAATTCCAAATTAATTCGTTCGCCCGAATTAAAATCCAATTTAAATTCCGCATTAAAATCCGATTTCAATTAATATATCCAATATATTATTTAATCGATCAATTCTAAATTAATCGCGTTCTCTCTTCTAGACGAATTTAATCCTAGATAAATTCTTACCGCAATTAATCATGGATTAATTTTCTCTCTCATAATTAATCCCAGATTAATTATGAGAGAGTCAAATGTCATTGATGAATCTTTGGGAAGTGACCCAAGAGATTCCTGGATAAGTTGGCAGTAAATACGATCATCGGACTATCCGAATACGTGCGTACCCCGTACCACATTCTCACCGATTTACAAGACATGGTTGGCTTCTAGCAAAGTACCGTGCCTACCCAATTCTCCAGAAATATTCAACGATGAATATATAATTTGTATCAGGCGTAGTATACTAAGAACAGTTGTAGGATGCGTTGTAAACAAAAATTTGCATGAAACATGTGAATACAAGAAGTAAGAATGGCGGAAACATACTTACAAAGAACGGTTGTAGGATGCGTTGTAAACAAAATTTTGCTTTGAGAAGATCCTTCAAGCTCCTCTTTCATTGATGAATCCAAGATCTTAGCTTTGAGATTTGAGATTCCAAGCTCTTGGGAATGGTTTCCCTATCACCTTATATGCTTCTTTGATGTGCTAGCAATGGAGAAAATTGCAACAAAAATCCCCTAATACCTCCTTGTAGCTCTCGGCAATGGGAGCATAAGAGAGAGAGAGAGAGAGAGAGGCGTTTTTTTAGAGAGAGAAAGTGAAAGACGATTTTTTGTGTTGTATATTGATTTTCAAAAAATCTATATTTGATATACCAAATGTTTGGTAAATCTCAACAACAAATCAAGCTTGAGTGTAGTAAAAGTCATCACCAAAAACTTCACTAACTTCCATCACCAAAAAGTGAAGTGAATGACAAGTGAAGTGACAAGTGATTTGATTTGTGATGTGACATGTGGGCCCCACTTAATTCAAAATTCGAGTGGGCCGGCAAACACATCCGGGGCTCGGGTTCGTTAATTCCGAATTAATGATTTTTCCATTGCGACGTAATTAAATCAAATTTAATTAAATAATTATGCCTATCAAAATTACTATTCACGTTGCTCGTGAATTAATTCTTAATTAATTCATTCGCCCGAATAAAAATCCAATTTTAATTCCGTTATGAAATCTAATTTCATTTAATATATCGAATATATTATTTTATCGATTAATTCCAAATTAATCGTTCTCTTTCTTCTAATAGTATTTTATCCTAGATAAAATCTCTCCGCAATTAATCCTATATTAATTATGTTCGAATCATACATCATCGATGAATCTTCGGGAAGCGACCAATGAGATACCTGGATATATTGGCAGTAAATCCGGTCGTCGGACTATCCGAACACGTGCGTAGCTCGTACCACATTTTTACCAATTTACGAGACATGGTTGGCTTCTAGCAAAGCACCGTGCCTACCCAATTCTCCAGAAATATTCTTAAAAGAATATATAATCTATGTCAGGCGTAGTATACGTAGTATTGCATATTACGATCCAGTATCAGATGTCACATGCAAGGCCTGGGCCTGGAAAAGTGTCTGCCCCGTACAAAGCATATATCGGATCACAAGCAACTAGTCTCTTTAATCGGATAATCATGACCTTGTCATATTATCCCGATGGTTTCAACCCAGTAGAGTAGCAGTTCTGTATCCCTACGTGATCATCATCTCCATATGACTGAAGTGATACTTCCGTCTTGACATCACACCCAATACATTACGATTCTCAATAAACCCAGAAGAGGCGTACACAGAACCTGTTAAAGTCCTGGACGACCAAAACCAAAGTGTATTGATTGTCGCAAGTACTAGCGATGCAAGTCTCAGGTTAAGACCAAATACACGTACCCTGATGCGGATTCCCATAGACATATAGTCATACTACCAATGGGATTCTGAGGGGTCTATCCAGAGCGAAGCTGTTTCCGTACCATCGGTAAACACAACCTTCTATCACACTTGCATAAGTATCCAATACTTAAATACATGAGAACTATGCTGTTACGCTTCCATAACACGCACAAGTATAATAATAGTCTATTCTGCATTATTGATGTCCAGTCTCGATAATACTATGACTAGGGATTTTTAATGATTAAACCTTTATGGATTGATATTGTCTCGTATCTAATAATCTGAAACTAGTGCGCTATTTTTTAAGGACTTTTATCATTTATATATTTAAGTAATCAAATTACAAAATGATAAAATGCAATTTCCATTGTCACAAAGTTAATTTGTACAAAAACCACAATGTCTTTTACAAATAGTGACGATATGGGTCATTAACCCAATGTTGACATACATGAAATATGACAATGCATATAACAATAAATAATCGAAGAGACAAATATGTTAAATAACAAGAAAGATAAATAACACAAAACAAATGCGGAACAATAAAACAACAATAAAAGTAAATTAAATACGAAATAATAAAAGACTAATAATACGAAATAAATGCGGAATAATAAATATGTGACAAAAGAATTTGGTCGTTTTCAATGTAGGACTTCGCATACCTGGTTGGACGTATTTCACGTCCAACCAAGCATGCCGTTTCCAGGACGACAAAATAAAATATAATAAAAAGGGTGCCCTGAGGTCTTACCTTTAAGTCGCTTACTGGAAGCGCGTTGGGACGTCACCCGAAGGGTTAACGTTTCCGCTATTTTTCTGGTTCACGGATTCGCTGTTTCCACTCGCTATTTTCTCTGTTTTCACTTGTTGTTTCGCTATTTTGTTCACTGTTTTTTGGGGTATTCGGGGGCTGTTTTTGGGTGATATTTTGGGTGGTTTTTGGGACTGTTTGTGCGTTGTTTTTGGACTGCTTGGGTCGTTGATTTGGGACTGGTTTTAAGTGTTTGTAGGGGCTGATTCGGGGACTGTTTTGGGGTGTATTTGGGGTGGATTTTGGGACTATTTTGTTAACTGTTTTGGGGGTTATTTTTGTGTATTTTTCGGCAGTTTGGTTAGATTTTAGGGGCTGTTTTTTTGTCTATTTGTGGACTATTTTTTGTCGGTCGGTGAGTGCTGTGATTTTGTTGTGTTCGACTTAGTGGAAGGCTTGGTCGGTGGGGGGTTAGTGCTGTGCGTTTGTTTTCACGTGGAGCCGAGAATGGTGGATGGCTGTGTCGGTTTGTTATGCTTCTTGTTCACGTGCTACTGTGTGAATGTCTTTTTTGGTTGAGGCCGTGAGAAGTATATGGATTCAAAGGTATTTTGTGAGAGAGAGATGGCTTAGGTGCTGCTCGGTTAGTGGGGCTGTTAGTGTAGTTTAGGTGTGTGTCTAGGTTTATGTATGTGAGTGGCGTGAAAGTGTCAGCCGTGAGAGAGAGAGTTGTGTGTTTTTGGTTTATTATTGTTTGCTCAGTGGAGATGAGGAAAGATGAAGAGAAAAAGCGAGAGTGGAAGCCGTGTGAATGTGTTTCTGTGTTACTGCCAAGTGCGTGTGTGTATTGACGTGGGTTGAGAGAAGCTAGGGTTTGTGGCCGTCGAGTGTTCTGTGTGGGGGGCAGGAGGCGTGAAGGGAAGCTAGGGTTTTGTTCTTCACCTTTGGTTCAGAGAGAGACAGAGATGCAAGAGTTCATGAGAGGGAGAGATGGAGCTGGGTGTCGAGAATAAGGAGGGGGCTGCGTGAAGTCAAGAGCTAGGGTTCCTTGATGGTTCTTGACAAGAGTGTGTAAGATCTGGTCACCTCCTTGTTGATGCCGTGATGTAGGGTTTTGTTTCTTTAGGTTTTTCTGTCGAGGAGAGAGGGGAGCGTTTTGTAGCTGCGTGGAGTGTGAGGTGTTAGAGAGAGCGGGATCGAGAGGCCATTAGGGTTTATTTGTTTGGTTCTAGCGAGAGATGGGAGAGAGGCGTGAAGAGAGTTAGCTGTTGTTAGGGTTTTTTGTTGTTGAGAGATGAGAGAACCGAGAGCTGTTGGAGGAAGGAGAGAGGAAATTAGGGTTTTCTGTTGTTTTGTGCATTTTTTTGTGTTTTTTATTTGTGAAGGGGAAGGGGAGAGAGGCGAGAGAGATGATGGAGGCGAGAATGAGAGAGGTTGGAGAGTAGAAGATGGATGAGAGCTGCCGTGTGGTTGTGGGGAAAATGGAATAGGAAAGGAAGAAGCTCGTTAGGGTTTGGTTTAAGTTATGTGTTATAGTGGTGCATTAGGGTTAGGGTTATGCAAGTGGGTTTTGGATGGGTGTGTATGGGCTGTGGATGGGTGCGGGGGTTTTGGGCCAAGATTAATATTTTAATACATGAATTGACTAAGCGAACCCGAGGCTAACATTTTAAAACAGAGATCAATCAAGCGAACCCGAGACTAAACAAATGAATTAAATTTGGCAAGGTATTTATTTGTTGAATTTTCCATTCCGACGTCTGTTTCCCGCGATTTCCGCAACTTATCGGGTAGTGCCTCCGTACGAGGTTCATCATTGGGCTTTATGCAAAAATGCAGTGTCTACATCTGGTTAGCTGAAATTTGACATCTAAATGAAAAGTTAAGGGTTAAGATCTAGATTTATCCAACGCCTCTTACCACGATCATTATCGGACCAGTTTATCTTGGAAAGAATGGGGTCAATTTGACGTTCAAAGGCTAAGATTTGGTCAATTAAATCTGGGGCAGTTCTGGTAGTAAAGATGATTTCTTTTACAGGCTTTGACACGAGCCCATTTCTCCGGGCATTATCAAGAAACACACAAAGAAAATCTTAAAATCCATCAACATTGTACAGTCCAAGTGGTTTCTGGTGTATATTCAAGTTTACCCAAGATAGTACGGTTAGACAATTCTGACCCATAGCGTCACTATTTGTAAAAGACATTGTTGTTTTTGAACAAATTAATTATGTAGCAACGAAATTGCATTTTATCATTTTGTAATTTGATTACATGAATATATAAATGATAAAAGTCTCTATGATTAGTTCCGGATTATAAGATATGAGACAGTATCAATCCATAAAGGTTTAATCATTAAATATCCATAGTCGTAGTATTATCGAGACTGGACATCGATAATGCGTAATAGACTAGTATCGCAATTGTGCGTGTTATGGAAGCGTAACAGCATAGTTCTCATATATTTAAGTATTTGATACTTATGCAAATGTGATAGGAGGTTGTGTTTACTGACGGTACGAAAACAGCTTCGCTCTGGATAGACCCCCGGAATCCCATTGGTAGTATGACTATGTGTCTATGGGAGTTCGCATCAGGGTAGGTGTATTTGGTCTTAACCTGAGACTTACATCGCTAGTACTTGCGACAATCAATACGCTTTGGTTTTGGTTGTCCAAGACTTTAACAGGTTCTGTGTACGCCTCTTCTGGGTTTATTGAGAATCGTAGTGTATTGGGTGTGATGTCAAGATGGAAGTATCACTTCAATCATATGGAGATGATGATCACGCTGGGATAGAGAACTGGTACTCTAAATGGTTGTAACCAACGGGATAATATGACTTGGTCATGATTATCCGATTTAAAGAGACTAGTTGCTTGTAATATGATATATGCTTCGTACGAGGCAGACACTATTCCAGCCCCAGGCCTTGCATGTGACCATCGATACTGGATCGCTATACGCTATACTATGTATACTACGCCTGATATAGATTACATATTCCATTAAGAATATTTCTAGAGAATTGGGTAGGCACGGTGCTTTGTTAGAAGCCAACCATGTCTCGTAAATCGGTAAAAATGTAGTATGAGGTACGTACGTGATCGGATAGTCCGACGACCGGATTTACTGCCAACATATCCAGGGATCTCGTAGGTCGCTTCCAGAAGATTCACCGATGACGTATGATTCGAACATAATTAATCTTGAATTAATTACAGAGATATTTTATCTGGGATAAATACTAATTGAAGAGAGAGAAACGATTAATTTGGAATTAATCGATAAAATAATATATTCGATATATTAAACGAAATTAGATTTCGACGCGGAATTAAAATTAGATTTTAATTCGGGCTAACGAATTAATTTAGAGTTAATTCGCTAGCGACGTGAATAATAATTTTTCTTAGCATAATTATTTAATTAAATTTGATTTAATTACGTCGCAATTGAAAATTCGTTAATTCAGAATTAACGAACCCGAGCCCGGGATATGTTTGCGAGGCTACTCTGATTTAGAATCAAGTGCGGCCACAAGTCACATCGCTCGTCACATCACATGTCAATCTAGTGATGGATGTCAAGTCACCTTTTTGGTGAGTGACAACTAGTCACTATTCATGATGGAGGTGGTTGCGAGCCTTTAATGCATTTTTGGCTCCAAAATTTGGTTTGACTTTTTGAAAGGCATATACCAAATTTTTGGTAAAGGTTTTGTATTATGTTTTTAGAAAACAAAAATACACAAAATTAGAAAACACTCTCTCTCCCAAAAGCTCATTGCCGTGAGCTTCTCCACCTAGGAAAGGAAATTGTTTTCTTTCATCTCTTGCTAGCACATTCAAGAATCAATACAAGGTGATAGGGAAACCAACCTTGGAGTTTGGAATCACAAATACAAAGCTTGGACCTTGGACTTGGACCTTGGCCGAATACCATAAAGGATTCTTGGAGTTCATTTTTCTTCTCAACACATCTCAAATCCGATCAATATAAGTGTGTTTCCACCTCACTTCATTTGAGTATTCATCATTTTCATTGCTTAAATATGATCTTGGGACCACATTAGAAATCAACAATGGTATCATTGAGCCTAATTTGAGCATGAAAAATATTAGGGTTCATATGCTAAAAATTTGGGTAAAATTGATTTGAGCATGATTTGATGAAATTGTTTGATTAAGTATGCTTGAATGATGATAAGATAGTGTTATGCATGATCAATTTCATGAAATATGAATTGGATTAATTTTTCCCCAAACCATAGGCTTGGCCGAATGCATGATGAAACCCTAAAGTCATGGTATTTTTTTCTTTTGATCATTGGATGAGATGAAAGACTTGGGATAATGTTGATTTCTAATTCAATCGGATTGAAAACGAAATCGAATTAAAAATACCCACCAATGCCGTGAGCTATATAGCATAAAATGAGATGATTTTTTGAATCAATTATGTTGGAGATGTGTTGATGATGAAAAACATGATTAATGGATTAGATTAGTATTTTGGAAATGTTAATTTAAAAGATTAATCATGGCTAAACACTTTGATTTATTAAATTATGAATTTTGAAAAATTGGAATTTAATAAATTGGACTTGATTTTGAATTGGGCTTATAATTGTTGTATTTGGGCATAATGGGCTTGGTTGGGCCAAGTTAGTTTGGGCCAAATGGATTGGATCCAAATTGGGCCTAAACCATTCCATAAAGTCCAAATATAACAAATGGGCTTTAAAAGTTTAATTGGGCCTAATGGACCTAAATTGGTTTCTTGGCAAATAAGGGTGATTCCTTAATTGTGCTTTGGTATTTGGGTTTGACCCATATTGACCAAAGTCCGTGCCTTATGAAATCAATTGAAAGCCCATTGGAATTTAATTAAACAACATTGGATGTTAATTGGGCTTTGAGATCCATTAAGATTAGATTTGGAATCTAAGTCGTTAGAGCGCATTAAAAAGTGTAGATATTTAATTTGGAATTAAATAAATGAATTAGTATTGAATACGAATTAAATTAGATTTAAACAGTAGTTCGATATAATTCAAGAATTCGTACTTCAAGTACTTATTAACAAACGAGTTGGATTCGCGCAAAATCAAATCGTTGTTTGAACATTAGATGATCACTTAATTCAAAAATTAATTAATTGGATTAGATTAATTGAATAACATGATATGAATGAATACATGGATGTGTTGGATGAATATCGTATATCAGATGGATATTAGAAGGGAAGGGTAATTTTGGAAATTGTTGTAAATTTAGAATTTATTAAATTGGACCTGCGTGTCCAGCCTTATCTCTCTTGATTCTTTGTATTTCTCTTATCACCTAATTCCCCTCAATGTTAATGAGGTTTCTTTAATTATATTATGTAATTGGGTAGAAGTAAGAATAGTGCTAGCCGGGGAGAGGAAATGAAGTGATTTGTTCTAGGAACAATCTGTGAAATATCCATCCGCATATCGTTATTAATTTATTTTCGCTCCTTATTATGCTTTTAGAATGCATGCTTAAGGGTGTATGATGAGACCTAACAAAGATAATAAATTGGTTGCCAATTTACGCGAAAAAAAACCCTCAAAACATATTAAGCATTTTTCCTTCCATTGAGTGATTCTTACTCAAGATCCAAGATTGGCACTGGCTTGTTGGCCAAAGTCAAGGCCTTTGTCCATCGCGGATGTGTTTGAATCATGAATTAATGCTTTGTTCCATATCGGTGTCTTGTCCATCGACATCGATTACGAAGCTTTCCAAAGTCAATGGGTCCCGCTTAGCTGGAATCATTAAGCTTGTTGTGCCAAAGCCAATGCTTAGTTAATTCAGAGGAAAAAGGTTAGGAAAATATATTGGATATATTGGCATATATATTGTCTATATGTTTCGGACTTGGAGGTCCACCTACCGGATCTAGGAATTGGATGAGATCCAATTGATCTTAGAGATCTACCTAGTTAAATATCATACAGCTTGTTGGCCAAAGTCAAGGTTGTGTGTTATTTAACGAGATCCTAGCCCACTAGGAAACTAGGTTTCCCGAGTACTCAACAGAGGGTTAGAGGCTCGCCGAAAAATAGTGGGAGGCTAGTATTGAATTAGCAATTTCGTTCAAATACTTAGCTTTTCGCGCTTTCAAATTATTTCGTCAAATTATTTTATTAGTTGGACTAATATATCATTATTTTTTTTCTTGTAACAGTTAGACTGTACCCATACATCATTAATCAAATAGTTGGACTATCGCGGTTAAGATGACTGGAAAGTTAAGCATTAGGGAAATTGTCATTGGAGACAACATCGTTAATGGCACAAACTTTCAGGACTGGGATATGAATCTCAGAATTGTTATGGGATCCGAGAAGTTACTCTACATTATAGAGCGACCTCTTGGGCCTAAGCCCCGACCTGATCAATTGCTTGAGCTAGAGCTTTAAAAGACTCATAGCGATGATAATGCGACTGCTCAATCGGTAATGCTTGCCGCTATGACTCCGCAATTTCATCATCAAAACAAGGAGTTGGATCCCTATAAGATGATGGCGAAGTTGCACGATCTCCACCGATCTAACCTTAGATCGCAAAGATACGAGTTGTAGAAGAAGCTCTTCTGGGCTAGCATGTCAGAGGGTACGTCTGTTGAGCACCATGTCTCACAGATGATTGCTGATATTGAGCAGCTCGGACAGATGGGCATAGTCTTCGAGGCTGAGACTTTAGTAGATTTGATCCTACAGTCTCTCCCCGACACTTGGAGTGGGTTTATCATGAACTACAACATGTTGAACCAAGACCAAACTCTTGGAGAGTTGATGTCCACTCTGCGTGAGGCAGAAAAGGAGCTCCTTAAGAGCAAGAAGCACGAGGCGCACTATGCTTCAACATCTCAGACTCCGAGGGCTTGGCCCAAGGCGACTGGAGGTGTTAAGAAGAATAAGTATAAGAAGAAGGGCAAAGCCAAATCGTCAAAGGGTTCTGGGAAACCCAAGGAAAAATCCCAAGATGTATGCTTGCAGTGCGGGAAGCAGGGTCACTGGAAGCGTGACTGCCGCGAGTACAAGGCACACATGAAGGAAATCAAAGCGGGCAAGGCACCGGCTTCAGGTATGTTTGTTATAGAAATAAACATGTCTACTTCTAGTTTTAAAAATTGGATTTTTGATTCTGGTTGTGGTACTCACATATGTACTGATGTGCAGGATCTGCAGATTAGCAGGAGACTGGCTTCAGGAGAGATTGACCTCCGCGTTGGAAATGAGACTCGAGTTGCCGTTTTGGCCGTGGGCACTTATGTTTTGGAATTGCCCTTGGGGCATGTACTTGAACTTATAAACTGTTATTTTGTACCTAGTTTGACTAGGAATATTATTTCTGTATCTATGTTAGCCCAATATGGGTATACTTTTGTATTTAGAAACACTGGGTGTTTTATGTATAAAAATGATATGAAAATTTGCATACCTGATGCAAATAATGGTCTTTATATTTTGAATATAAATCAATCTCAAACATATAATGTGACAAAAAAAGGCTTAAAGTAAGTAAAAAAGATGAAACTTATATGTGGCATTGTTGTCTAGGACACATAAACAAGACACGTATATCCACACATTCGAAGAGTGGGTACTTGGACAGATTTGATCCAAATTCATATGACGTCTGCGAATCTTGTTTAGTAGGCAAGATGCTTAAGTCACCTTTTAGTGGTAAATGTATACGTGCCACCGAACTGTTAGCCCTCGTTCATAGTGACGTTTGTGGTCCCATGTCTAGCCAGGCTAGAGGTGGATATGAATACTTCGTAACCTTTACGGATGATACATCACGTTATGGTTATGTGTATCTTATGAGACACAAGTCGGAAACTTTTGAGAAATTCAAAGAGTTTCGACACGAAGTAGAAAAACCTACCGGTAAAAGTATTAAGACATTACGGTCGGACCGTGGTGGCAAATACTTGAGCAATGAGTTTCTTGATTACTTGAAAGAATATGGTATTCTTTCACAGTGGACTCCTCCCGGAACACCGCAATTAAATGGTGTGTCCGAACGGAGAAACCGAACTTTGTTAGACATGGTGAGGTCTATGATGAGTCGCACAGAGCTACCTATTTCCTTCTGGGGATATGCATTGAACAGTGCAATACTTATTTTGAATAAGGTTCCGTGAAAGTCTGTTCAACAGACTCCATACGAAATATGGATAGGAAAGAAACTGGGTTTCTCATTCCTGATGATTTGGGGTTGCTGGGCATACGTCAAACGTTTGGAAGGTACCAAACTAGAACCAAAATCGGATAAATTCCTATTTGCAGGATATCCTAGGGAAACCAAAGGATATTACTTCTATCACCCTGTAGGCACTGCATTTTTGCATGTAAGTCCCGATGATGAGTCTCGTATGGAGACACTACCTCTTTAGTTGTGAAAGTCGCGGGAAACGGACGTCGGAAGGGAATAGTCAATAATTGACACATTGTTTGATTTAATTCGCTGGAGTAGCTTCGGGTTCGCTTGTTGGACCTCCGTTTTAAAACACACCCTCAACCCAAAACCCCAAACCATACACCAAGCCGAGGCACCCAAGCCCAATCCAAAATAATTAAAACATTTAAAATACATCTCATAAATTAAATTAAAATCAATTAAATTAAACTTAAATTAAATAAAATTAAATCACCTTCCTAAATTAAATTTAATCATTTTCCTAAACTAAATAAATCACATTCCAAATTAAATAAAACACAAATTAATTAAATTAAAGTAAATTCCTAATTTAATTAAATCACCTACCAATTTAAATCAAATCATTTCCCTTAATTAAAAGATTTCCCTTATCACATTTTTATTAAAAATATCTCCCCATCAATACACAATCTCCATTTCCTTCTCCAACAAGGTAAACCCCCTCCATTGCCTATAAAAAGAACCATTCATCACACTTCTCTACCCTGGCTCACTCTCACGAAATCAACCCGCGATATAGGTTGTTCTTGATCATGTTGCGTAGATTCAGTTAAGATATTGCAAAAATCACATCATTACAAGTGGCATAAGTATGGGACCATTCCGAACCCAACGGTTTGAGGTCTTCCCTTGCGAGGGGTGAGTGCGGCCTTAAATCTTTGTCCCAGGTCACATCGGGTGGCGACTCCATGTTATTTCTCCGGTTTAGTTCCTTCGCGGACTGTTCCATACTCCCACAATGCCGCGAGCCTGAAACAGCGTCGTCAAGTTCTGTGTCCTACAGTCTGGCGACTCCACTGGGGATAAGAAAATTGGCCCCGGAATAATGTCTTGTAGTGATTGTAATTTATTCTTTAGTTAAATGTGTCTACCGTAGGTTGAAAGGGGTTTAATCAAATGCACTTTTAAGACTAGGTAATGGTTTGGTGTCTTCCTTCATTCACTACCTTTCTATAAGGAAAAACTGTGAAGGCACCTAGATAATCATGTACTAGTAGCCTACCGTGATGGACTAATTTGGAGGACTCATTGTTTATTCCTGTCACCAAGCAATAAGAGCCTAAGGGGCTACGGTACTTAAGAAAGCCTCGCTCTACCCTCCATCGGGGGAATCTACAACGGGAAATCCATTTGACATTCAGTCACACACCATAACTTGTTGGCACGTACCTTTAGGTATAAAAAGGTGCGCTCACTTGGTCGCTCGGACCCTTGAGTGGGGAGACCTAGTTGTGGGCAATCCTTCATCGACGGGAGCTTTTTTTCTATACCCCTATAAACCCACGTGTGAACTATAGCTATAGGACCAATATAGACTATTCCTTTATGTTTGCGTTTAGGACCATTGTCATTTAGATTCAGTTGGACTTGTTGTCATGAGGTGTGGGCTTGTTGGGCCATTTAAATTGGGACGAGTCTGTGCTTTATGGCAATTGGGCCAAAAGCTTCTGAAATGCCAATGGGCCGACTTATATATTCCGTACATCGCACGCATATCATGCATCTCATGCATTCACGCATCGTGTTAACCCCCGTGTCTTAAAAGCCATCATAGATATCCGTTGGGTTAGAAAAAATAATACTTGCCAAAGAAGAGTTTAACAAACATGGACATCAGGAAAAAAGAAGCTGAGAAACAGAAAATTTTACGGCAATGATAGAAAGACCTTGGTGGGAACAAAAGAAAAAAAGGAAAATAGAAAAAAGAAAAAAAATGAAAAAAAATGAAAAAATTAAATGCAAAAAAAAAAGAAAAAAAAAAGAAAAGAAAAAAAGAAAAGAAAATTGTTGTTTGTTTTTAGTCCTTGATAGTAAGACATAAGTCCGATGATGAAATTGATTGCTTTAAGGTGAAACCTTAGAAACGATAAACTCTTGATGTGCTTTTATCTGATACTTTGAGTGATTGATCTATATTAGACTCGTAAGCACTTCACTATAGGTTCTTAGCAGTGAAAACCTGAGTAGTTGGCAATGTGATTAGTTGAAGAAATTGTAGGTCGGTGAATGACTGTTTGCTTAGACGTCTATCTTGATTTTCTTATGTTATGATGTGTGGTATGGTTGAAAATGAAAGAAAAGTCTTTAAAGAAAAGAATTGAACCACCTATAATCAATAAGCGTGAAGCTACCCATGGGCGAGTATTAGGACCACCATGAGGAGAAATGCTACCTTAAAGGGTAGGTGTGTGTGAAAAAAAAAAGAAAGAAAGAAAAAAAAAAAAAGAAGAAAAAAAGAAAAGAAAAGAGAAAAAGAAGTTCAAAATGAAAAGAAAAAAAAAGGGAGAGACAAAAGAGAAGAAAAAACCATACCACATCGAGCACGGAAAAGTAACTGCAGGCATAATTGAGACATCTAGGTTGGTTTGACCCATCGACCATAATTTTTGAAACAAAATCATTGAGTTAGCTTACCTGGGGATGAATCCGCAAAGGAACCTTTGCACACACACACTTTGAGTCTGGCTTAGATCATTTATTCAAAGACTTGGATTTGATTTGCGTTGAACGTTTTGAAGGTTCTATGGTTTCATTACTGAGCATTCTTTGAGGGCAATAATATGTGTAACTATTGGGACTATTTCCTAGAATGTGATATAGTATGATGATATGGAATGCTACACCACGTGGTTCACCTTAACCTATTACAAGCAGCGAAGAGCAGAAAGCTAAATCAAGACTGGGGGCAACCAGTCTCCCTCATCGCGAATCAGGGACAGAACAAGATATTGAGTCATGAAACCAGAGAGAAGACTGAGCAATCACCTGGAGAACTGGCGGAAGACCTAACCCAACGGAATAGGAAATTCATTCATGCAAGCATGCATACACGTAACATATTTTGCATTCTTTTTTGTGTTTGTTTTGTTTTATATTCACAGGTTTCAAAGAAGAAAAATAGAAAGCAGCAAAGACAAGCCAACCAGAATCAGCAACATATGAGTAGTAGTTTTGGGGATGAGTCCCAGGGTTGAAGCCCGCGTTGTCAGCATCAGTTTCAGGAATGAATCCTAGGGCCGAGGCCCACATCAGCAGAGTTTTGGAATGAATCCCAAGGTCGAGGCCCACACCGTCTGAGTTTTGGAAGGAATCCGGGAATGAATCCCAGGGCCGAGGTGTTAGACATTATGACCCATAGCGTCACTGTTTTGTAAATGATATTGTATTATTGTACAAAATTAACTATGTGATAATGAAATTGCCTTTTGCCGTTTTGTAAATTATTTACTTTGATATATTAATGGCAAAAGTCCATATGATTAGTTCCGTATTGAGATGATATGAGACAGTATCAATATAAAAGGTTTAATCATTAAATATCTCTAGTCGGAGTATTATCGAGATCGGACATCGATAATGCGGAATAGACTAGTATTGCACTTGTGCACGTTGTGATGGCACAACGGCATAGTTCTCATATATTTAAGTATTGGATACTTATGCAAGTACGATAGGAGGTTGTGTTTTACCGATGGTACGGAAAACAGCTTCGCTCTGGATAGACCCCGCGGAATCCCATTGGTAGTATGTCTGCGTGTCTATGGGAGGCCGCATCAGGGTAGGTGTATATGGTCTTAACCTGAGACTTGCATCGCTAGTACTTGCGACAATCGGTAAACTTTGGTTTTGGTGGTTCGGGGCTTTAACCGGTTCTGTGTACGGCTCTTCTGGGTTTATCGAGAATCGTAGTGTACTGGATGTGATGTCAAGATGGAAGTATCACTTCAGACATATGGAGATGATGATCACGTAGGATACGTAACTAGTACTCTATAAAAGGTTGCAACCGTCGGGACAATATGACCAGGTCAGGATTGTCCGATTTAAAGAGACTAGTTGTTTGATGTCCGATATATGTTTCGTACGGGGCAGACACATTTCCAGCCCCAGGCCTAACATGTGATCGTCCGATACTGGATCGATGTACGCGATACTACGGTATACTACGCTTGATAAAGATCTAATATTCCAATAAGAATATTTCTGGAGAATTGGTAGGCATGGCGCTTTGCTAGAAGCCAACCTTGTCTTGTAAATCGGTAAAAACGTAGTACGAGGTACGTATGTGTTCGGAATATCCAACGACCGTATTTACTGCCAACATATCCGGAGATCTCTTGGGTCGCTTCCTGAAGATTCACCTATGATGTTTGATTCGAACTTTATTAATCTTGGATTAATTACGGAGAAACTTTATCTTGGATAAAATGCCTAAGTAGGAGAGAGAACGATTAATTTGGAATTAATCGATAAAATAATATATTCGATATATTAAACGAAATTAGATTTCGACGTGGAATTAAAATCGGATTTTAATTCGGGCAAACGAATTAATTTAGAATTAATTCGTTAGCGATGTGAATAGTAATTTCGCTAGGCATAATTATTTAATTTACGTCGCGACGGAAATTCGTTAATTCGGAATTAGCGAAACCGAGCCCGAAAGTGTTTGCGGACACATTCGTATTTTGAAACGAGTGGGACCCGCAAATCACATCGCGAAGTCTCATCACTTGACACGACTAGTTGATGGATGTATCTAGTCACCTTTATTGGATGATACATTGTCACTATTCTCAATGTAAGTAGGTGAGGCATTTAATGGCTTTTTGGGAGGGAAAACTTTTTCACGTTTTTGGAGGGATATTTACCAAATATTTTTGGTAATTGTTATCTCATCATTCACGGTTTTTGGAAAAAAAAAAAGAGAAAAACAAAAGAAAACCAAAAGCCTCTCTCCCTCTTCTTCTTGCTCACGCCGTGAGCTTCAACAAGCAAGAAAAATGTTTTTCAACTTCTCCATTTTGCTAGCACAATGAAGGATCAAAGGAGGTGTGATAGGGAAACAACCTTGGAGCTTGGAATACTTGAAGACTTGAAGCTTCTCTCCCTTTTGCTCTTGGCCGAAAGTTTCCACCTTGAAGACTCAAGGATTTTCTTCATCATTTTTCATCACAAGCTTTGTAAGTATGATTCCGCCATGCTTCAAGCTTTGCATGTATAAATCGTGTGTTTCATTGGCTTATACTTTCTTTGGGACTAATAATAGAAACCTTCAATGGTATCATGGAGCCATGTTTAAGCATGAAATACATTAGGGTTAATTTGGGGAAAATTGATTGAAGCATGTTCTTGTGAAATTTGATGATAAAGTATGCTTAATGTATGTTATATGATATTATACATGATCAATTTTGAGAAAAATGCATTGGATGATTTTTCCCCAAAATTGTTGTTTTGGCCGAATATGGAGGTCCTTGCTCTGAAGCATGTTCTTGTGAAATTTGATGATAAAGTATGCTTATATGTATGTAATATGATGTTATACATGATCAATTTTGAGAAAAATGCATTGGATGATTTTTCCCCAAAATTGTTGCTTTGGCCGAATATGAATTTTCTTGCACTGGATTGTAATTTTTTTGTTTACAAGTTCATTAGATGACTTAAAACATATACGAGACTTAGATTAGTGATTCAATCGGATTGAAAAAACAAATCGAAACAAAAATCCCTCTTGACCGAATGCAATATGGCATGTTAAAGGACTTGATTTTTGTTCAAATAAATGTTGGACATGTTTTGAACAAGTGATGATTATAAATTAAATTGGTGTTTTTTGAAATATTTGGTTTAATGAATTAATCATGGATTTACACTTTAATTAATTGAATTTTAAAAATTTGGAATATTAAAATTTAATTAATGGGCTTAATTGTATAATTGGGCTTGTATTATTATATTTGGGCATAATGGGCTTGGTTGGGCCAAGTAGATTTGGGCCAAAAGGATTGGATCCAATTTGGGCTTAAATCACTCCATTAAGTCCAAATATAGTAAAATGGCTTAATGTTTAATTGGGCCTTATGGGCTTGAAATTGATTTTATGGCATTTAAGGGTGATTCCTTATTTGAGCTTGGTAATTGGGTTTGACCCACATTGACCAAAGCCCAAGCCTTAATAAATCATTGAAAGCCCATCGGACTTTAATTAAAACAAACATTGGATGTTAGTTGGGCTTGGAGACCCAATTAGATTAGATTTAGAATCTAAGTCTTTAAAAGCACATTAAAAGTGTAAACATTTTAATTTGGAATTAAATAAATTGAATTAGTATTGAATACGACTTAAATTGGATTTAACGGGTAGTTCGATATAATTCGTGAATTCGTACCTAATGTACTTATTCTCAAACGAGTTAGACTCGCGCAAAATCAAACCGTGTTTGAACATTGGATGATCACTTAAACAAAGACTAATTAATTGGATTTGATTGGTTGTATAGCATGTCTTGATTGAATATATATGTATGTGATGAATGAATAATGTATATCGGATGGATATTAGAAGGGAAGGGTAATTTTAGAAATTATTGTAAATTTAGAATTTATAAATTGGACCTGCGTGTCCAGCCTTATCTCTTTTATCTTTTGTATTCTCTTCTCACCTAATTTCCCTCAATGTAAATAAGGTTCTCTCTATTGTATTATGTAATTGGGTAGAAGTAGAATAATGCTAGCGGGGAGAGGAAATGGAGTGATTGTTCTAGGAACAAGTTGTTTTATATATCCATCCGTATATCACTATTAATTTACTTTACGCACTTTATGATTTTTTAGAAGCATGCTTAAGGGTGTATGATGATGAGACCTAACAAAGATAATAAATTGGTTGCCATTACGCAAAAAATCCCTCAATTTATATTAAGCGATTATCCTTCCATTGAATGATTCTTGTTCAAGATCCAAATCCAAAATTGGCATGGTTTGTTGGCCAAAGTCAAGACCTTTGTCAATTGAGGATGTACTTGAATCATGAGAGTTTTGTTCCACATCGGTGTCTTGTCCAAGTTGTGATTTGTTGGCCAAAGTCAATATCGCTTCTTGTCCAACGACATTGATTACGAAACTTTCCTTGTCAATGGGTCCCGCTTAACTGGAATCATTAGGTTTGTTGTGCCAAAGCCAAGGCCTAGATGATTCGGAGGATATGGTTAGGAAAATGTATTAGATACATTGGCATAAGTATACCATATGTTTTGGATTGGATGTCCACCTAACCGGATCTAGGAATTGGATGGGATCCAATTGATCTTTGAGATCTACCTAGTTAAATAGCATACAGCTTGTTGGCCAAAGTCAAGGTTGTGTGTTATTTAACGGGATCCTAGCCCACTAGGAAATAGGATTTCCCGAGTTCTCAACAGAGGGTTAGAGACTTGATGAAAATAGTGGGAGGCTAGTATTGAATTTGCAATTTCATTCAGATACTTAGCCTTACGCGCTCTTTCAATATATTTCGTCTATTATTAAAATTAGTTGGACTAATACATTGTTATTTTTTTGTAACAGTTTGACTGTACCCATTTTATCGTTGACTAGATAGTTGGACTATCGTAGTTGAGATGGCAAGCAAGGGAAAGTCCGAGACATCATCATTGGTGACAATGTCTTTAATGGCACAAACTTCGCTGATTGGGAAATGACCTAAGGATAGTCCTTGGGGCTGAGAGGATGCTGTACACTATACAGATACCTCTCCCGCCTAAGCCCACTGACCCACTTGAGCTGGAGTTATGGAAAACTCACAGCGATGATTGTGACACTGCTCAGGCTATTATGTTAGCTTCGATGACTCAGCGCTTTCGTCGCCAGAATAAGGACTTGGATCCTTATAATATGATGGCTAGACTGAGAGATCTCCACCGCACCAACAAGCGGATGGAGAGGTACGAGTGGTGAAGAAACTCTTCCGCGCCCGAATGACTGAAGGCGCATCAGTTGAGGCCCACGGGACTCAAATGATCGCCGATATTGATGAGTTGGCCAATATGGGAATAGTCTTGGAGGCTGAGCTGACAGTAGATTTGATCTTACAGTCACTTCCTGATTCTTTTCAAAAAATCATAATCAACTACAAGTTGATGGACACGGATGACTCTCTTGGAGAGCTGTTATCCATCTTGAAGGAGTCTGAAAAAGAACTCCATAAAGGGGGCAAGCGCGAGCCGCACTATGCATCGACCTCTCAGAGGCCAAGGGCTGGGCCCAAAGCTACTGGAGGGGTGAGGAAGAAGAAACATAAGAAAAAGCGTAAAGGCAAGTTGACAAAAGCTTCTGGGAAGCCAAGGGACAAGTCTCAAGATGTCTGCCTCAACTACGGCAAGAAGGGTCACTGGAAACGTGACTGCCGAATGGGCAAGGGACACAGGGAGGATATCAAGGCAGGCAAGGCACTAGCCTCTGGTATGTTTGTTATTGAGATAAATATGACTACTTCTAGTTTTAAAAATTGGATTTTTGATTCTGGTTGTGCTGCTCATATATGTACTGATTTGCAGGATCTGCAGAATAGCAGGATGCTGGCTTCAGGCGAGGTTGATCTACGAGTCGGAAATGGAACTCCAGTTGCTGTTTTGGCTGTAGGGACTTTTGTTTTGGAATTGCCCTCGGGGCATGTGCTTAAACTTTTGAACTGTTTTTATATACCTAGTTTGACTAGGAATATCATATCTGTATCTTTGTTAACCCAGCATGGGTACACTTTTATATTTAGAAACACTGGGTGTTATTTATATAAAGATGATGCAGAAATTTGCACTTCTGTTGCAAATAATGGCCTTTATATTTTGAATATAAATGAATCTCCTAAACATAAAATAACAAACAAAAGGCTCAAAAGGAGTAATCTAAAAGATGAAGCTTACATGTGGCATTGTCGTCTAGGACACATTAACAAGACTCGCATATCCACACTTTCGAAGAGTGGGTACTTGGATGGATTTGATCCTAATTCATATGATGTCTGCGAATCTTGTCTTTTAGGCAAAATGCCTAAATCACCTTTTAGTAGTAAAGGTGAACGTGCCACAGAACTGTTAGCCCTCGTTCATAGCGACGTATGTGGGCCCATGTCTAGCCAGGCTAGAGGTGGATATCATTACTTCGTAACCTTACGGATGATGCATCTCGTTATGGTTATGTGTATCTAATGAGACACAAGTCGGAAACTTTTGAGAAATTCAAAGAGTTTCGACACGAAGTAGAAAAACAAACAGGCAAGAGTATTAAGACATTGCGGTCGGACCGTGGTGGCGAATACTTAAGTTATGAGTTTCAAGATTACTTGAAAGAATATGGTATTCTTTCACAGTGGACTCCTCCTGGAACACCGCAATTAAACGGTGTGTGTCTGAACGGAGAAACCGTACCTTGTTAGACATGGTAAGGTCGATGATGAGTCGCACTGAGCTACCAATATCCTTCTGGGGATACACATTAAACAGTGCAGTACTTATTTTGAATAAGGTTCCGTCAAAGTCTGTTGAACAGACTCCATATGAGATATGGACAGGGAGGAAACCATGTTTCTCTTTCCTGAAGATTTGGGGATGCTGGGCATATGTTAAACGTTTGGAAGGTACCAAACTAGAACCCAAATCAGATAAATGCCTTTTCGTGGGATATCCTAGGGAAACCAAAGGATATTACTTCTATCACCCACAAGAGAACAAAGTATTTGTTGCTCTACATGCATTTTTCCTTGAGAAGGAATTCCTAGATGCAGTGGTAAGTGGGAGGGGAGGTAGGGAGCTCGATGAAAATCGTAGTGATACTGTTCCTGGCAATGAATCAACGACGGAACATAAACAGACCATCCGGGATGAGTCTGTACCACAATCTTCATATACACAAGGACCGCGTAGGTCGGAGAGAGTCAGGACAGTACCTGAGAGGTATGGGTTCCTGATCTCGCCTCATGTAGATATAATCTTATTGAGGATAATGAACCGGCTACGTATGAGGAAGAAATACAGAAATGATTCCGCTTTATGGCAAGAAGCCATGAAGTCCGAGATGGATTCCATGTACGCCAACCAAGTTTGGACACTGGTTGATGCACCAGAAGGCGTAAAGCCTATTGGATGCAGATGGATCTTCAAGAAGAAGACCGACATGGATGGCAATGTGCAAACGTACAAAGCTAGGCTTGTAGCAAAGGGGTATCGTCAACAATATGGTATTGATTATGACGAAACTTTCTCACCCGTTGCCATGATTAAATCCATTCGGATAATGCTTGCATAGCTGCATATTTCGATTACGAGATATGGCAGATGGACGTTAAAACCGCTTTCCTTACGGAAACCTTTTGGAGGATGTTTATATGCAACAGCCTGACGGTTTTATCGTACCTAGACTTGCAAACAAGGTTTGTAAGTTAAATCAATCATTTATGGATTGAAGCAAGCATCACGGTCATGGAATCAGCGTTTTGATGAGATCATAAAAGAATATGATTTCGTACAAAACGCTGATGACCCTTGTGTATACAAGAAGGTTAGTGGGAGAGCACTGACTTTTATTGTCCTTATGTCGACGACGTATTGCTTATAGGCAATGACATTCCCATGCTAACGTCGGTGAAAGCTTGGCTTTCATTAAAATCTCCATGAAAGATCTGGGAAGCAGCCTTTATTCTGGGAATAAAGATCTACCGGGATAGATCTAGAAAGCTGCTTGGACTCTCCAGAGCACATATATTGACAAAGTGTTGAAGCGATTCAACATGGATCAATCCAAGAAGGGATTGATGCCAATGTCACGTGGTATCCTTCTGTCTAAGGACATGTGTCCTAAGACTAAAGAAGAGAGAGATAACATGAGTCGGATACCGTTCACCTCAGCAGTCGGATCGATCATGTATGCCATGATAGTACGCGACCTGATGTGTCATATGCTTTGAGCATGTGCAGTCGCTTTCAGGCCGATCCAGGTGAAGGTCACTGGATGGATGGTAGTTAAGAATATCATTAAGTATCTTAGACGAACTAAGGATGCTTTCTTAATTTATGGAGGTGGAGAACTTGAGGTGTCTGGGTACACCGATGCAAGTTTCCAAACCGACAATGACGACTTCAAGTCGCAATCGGGGTACATTTTTTTGTTGAATAACGGAGCAGTGAGCTGGAAATATTCCAAGCAAGATACTGTTGCCGATTCAACAACAGAAGCGGAGTATATCGCTGCGTCGGAAGCAGCAAAGGAGGCAGTTTGGATCCGAAAATTCCTAATCGGATTAGGATTAGTTCCGTTAGCAGCTGAGCCCGTGCCATTGTATTGTGACAATAACGGGGCTATAGAACAAGCTAAGGACCAAGGTCTCATCAACGATCCAAGCATGTTCTTCGGCGTTACCATCTGATTCGGGAGATTATACATCGTGGCGATGTAAAAGTCGAGAAGGTCGCATCGGATGACAACATTGCAGATCCGCTGACGAAAGCTGTTCTTCAGGCAGTAAGATGTTTTGAACGACATATACATAGTTCAGGTATTAGATGCTTGAGTGACTGGCTATAGGCCAAGTGGAAGATTGTTAGACATTATGACCCATAGCGTCACTGTTTTGTAAATGATATTGTATTATTGTACAAAATTAACTATGTGATAATGAAATTGCCTTTTGTCGTTTGTAAATTATTTACTTTGATATATTAATGGCAAAAAGTCCATATGATTAGTTCCGTATTGAGAGATGATATGAGACAGTATCAATAAAAGGTTTAATCATTAAATATCCCTAGTCGGAGTATTATCGAGATCGGAAATCGATAATGCGGAATAGACTAGTATTGCACTTGTGCACGTTGTGATGGAACAACGGCATAGTTCTCATATATTTAAGTATTGGATACTTATGCAAGTGCGATAGGAGGTTGTGTTTTACCGATGGTACGGAAAACAGCTTCGCTCTGGATAGACCCCGCGGAATCCCATTGGTAGTATGTCTGCGTGTCTATGGGAGGCCGCATCAGGGTAGGTGTATATGGTCTTAACCTGAGACTTGCATCGCTAGTACTTGCGACAATCGGTAAACTTTGGTTTTGGTGGTTCGGGGCTTTAACCGGTTCTGTGTACGCCTCTTCTGGGTTTATCGAGAATCGTAGTGTACTGGATGTGATGTCAAGATGGAAGTATCACTTCAGACATATGGAAATGATGATCACGTAGGATACAGAACTAGTACTCTATAAAAGGTTGCAACCGTCGGGACAATATGACCAGGTTAGGATTGTCCGATTTAAAGAGACTAGTTGTTTGATGTCCGATATATGTTTCGTACGGGGCAGACACATTTCCAGCCCCAGGCCTAACATGTGATCGTCTGATACTGGATCGATGTACGCGATATACTACGGTATACTACGCTTGATAAAGATCTAATATTCCAATAAGAATATTTCTGGAGAGAATTGGGTAGGCATGGCGCTTTGCTAGAAGCCAACCTTGTCTTGTAAATCGGTAAAAACGTAGTACGAGGTACATACGTGTTCGGATTATCCAACGACCGTATTTACTGCCAACATATCCGGAGATCTCTTGGGTCGCTTCCTGAAGATTCACCTATGATGTTTGATTCGAATTTTATTAATCTTGGATTAATTACGGAGAAACTTTATCTTGGATTAAAATGCCTAATTAGGAGAGAGAACGATTAATTGGAATTAATCGATAAAATAATATATTCGATATATTAAACGAAATTAGATTTCGACGCGGAATTAAAATCGGATTTTAATTCGGGCAAACGAATTAATTTAGAATTAATTCGTTAGCGATGTGAATAGTAATTTCGCTAGGCATAAATATTTATTTACGTCGCGATGGAAATTCGTTAATTCGGAATTAGCGAAACCGAGCCCGAAAAGTGTTTGCGGACACATTCGTATTTTGAAACGAGTGGGACCCGCAAATCACATCGCGAAGTCTCATCACTTGACACGACTAGTTGATGGATGTATCTAGTCACCTTTATTGGATGATACATTGTCACTATTCTCAATGTAAGTAGGTGAGGCCATTTAATGGCTTTTTGGGAGGGAAAAGTTTTTCACGTTTTTGGAGGGATATTTACCAAATATTTTTTGGTAATTGTTATCTAATCATTCACGGTTTTTGGAAACAAAAAAAAAAGAGAAAACAAGAGTATCAGGCTTATATTTTTGCTCTTTTTTTATTAAAAATATGAAACAACAAAACAAAACCAAATCAATCAAAAACAAACCATTGTTCAATGGCTCTTTACTCACACAACATGTTTCAAAAAGCTACTAACCTAGGTTAAAATTAATATCACCAACTTTAGAATAAATCTAACTTAGTTACCTTTTCTGAATCATTTAGTTACTTTAACTAAAACATCCAATTAATTTAATTAATAATTGTATAAGCTAAGTAATTAATATGTATATTAATTTAACAATTAAATTAATTCACAAATAATTACTAATTTAATGTAAATCAAATTTACATTAATTTACAATAAACTTATATCAACTCTTGATATAACATTAATTAATTCACTTAATCTCATGAATTATCGGATTAAACGATTTAATCCTAAATACCCAATAATACTTTGTCAACATTTGACGAGAGGTACTGTATACATATTTCATAAATGGCCTGTCCACCTACAAATCATGACTAACAACACGACACGTGGAACCATACAAGTCGAGGGTTAAACGTTAATGTATAATCCTTCGTCATTTCCGTTTCCAATTGAGTAAGGTTATAGTTATACTGTCAAAACCTTATCTACTCAATAAAAACTAACTTTTCAAAACTATATTCCATTAATAAATAAATATTGTGAAACTCTTTTTCAATTTATTTTATAATTGATGAGTGGTATTTATACCACTATTTCCCACTCATTTGACCTAATGTTTTGTATTGTTTCTCGAGTTTTATGAACGTTTTGATGTGTTTTGTTGTTATTTTGTAGATAAATAAGTTTGGACAGCATGGAAGCAATTTGGGACAAAACTGGTCAAAAAATGCGTCAACTGAAAAATTCCATCTTCTGCGCGTCGCGCCGCGCAATGCCTTGGCGTCGCGACGCCCAGCGTGCACCAGAGATGCTAAAATGCGCCGTGGTCAACGGGTCAACAAGTTGAAAAGTTTGACTTTGCTAACATGCGCCTGCCACGTGTCACCATCACAACGGAGATGCTAACGTGCGCCGTGCCACGTGTCAAGATCTCATTGCTCGGACGGCCACCGCCTCACGTGTCAT
>SKCR01004384.1:0-91576 GCA_019454045.1 Zanthoxylum bungeanum
GACAGGTTTACACTTCACGATAACATAACCAAATAACTTCAAATGATAAAATGCCTATACATAAAATGGCCCATCGGCATTTTAAAAGACTTTGGCCCAACTGTCAAAGGACACGAACTCGTCCAAGTTTAAATGGCCCAACAAGTTCACATCTCTTGACAAAAGGTCCAACTGGATCCAAATAACGATGGTCCACAAGCACAAGGAAATAGTTGCTATAGGCAATACAACCACGGTCTACGCGTGGGTTCATGGGAGTATAGACAAAGACTCTCGCTGGCGAAGGATTGCCCACAACTAGGTCTCCCCACTCAAGGGTTCGAGCGACCAAGTGAGCGCACCTTTTTTATACCCTAAAGTACGTGCCAACAAGTCATAGCGTGTGACTAACTTTCAAATGGATTTCTTGTTGCAGATTCCCCAGAGGGAGGGTGGAGCGAACTCTCTTAAATACCCAAGCCTCTTAGGCTCTTATCGCTTGGTGACAGGAATAAGCAACCAGTCCTCCAGATTAGTCTGTCACAACAGGCCAATGGTCATGATTATCTAGGTGCCTTCACAGCTTTTCCTTATAGAAAGGTAGTGAATGAATGAAGACACCAAACCATTACCTAACCTTAAAATGTCTTTGATCAAACCCCCATTTTACCCACTGTAGACACGGTTAATTAAAGCACAAATCATAATATCACAAGACATTATTTCGAGGCCGATTCTCTATCCCCAGTGGAGTCGCCAAACTGTGGGACACAGAAACTGGGTGACGCATGTTGTTCCGGGCTCGCGGCCCGGTTGGGAGTACGGTGTAGTCCGCGGGGGACTAAACCGGAGAATGAAGGAGTCGCCACCCGGTGTGAACCGAGACAGAGATTTAAGGCTGCACTCACCCCTCGCAAGGGAAGACCTCAAACCATTGGGTTCAAAATGGTCCCTTACTTATGCCACTTGTAATGAAATGATTTGTGCAATAATTTAACCAAGCCTAAGCAACATATTTCCGAGAGTATTATACTTTAAGTTCACATGCATGAAAGTAATCATGATAACGGCGAACATACAATAGCACACGAAAATCTCATGAACATACTTCGATCATATAATGCGGAAAACAAAGAACAACCTAGACATAATGAAAATTCCAAACGCAAAATAAATGACTAATCATGCTTGAATACCATCTCATGAACACATCAAACAGATAAACGCAAGGATACAATTAATGTGATTGATTACATGATATAATAGAAATCACCTAAGAAACAATTATGCATGACATGTGATGAAAATGACTCAGTTCAATGTATTCGCGTTCGTGTAGCGTTCGTAAACGCGTTCGAACGGTAAACAGAAGGTTCGCATTCGTATAGCGTTTGATAACGCGTTCGAACGTGACCAGATAGAAAATATATATTCGTGTGGCGTTCTGAAACGCGTTCGAACGAGGTTACAGCAATGACCTCCAAAATACAGTAAACAACATGACACATACATGAACGGATGAATAGATGACACCTAATAAATAAAAACAGGCTAAAAGGCGCGACAAAGTATCGTGGTAAAGGTAGACCGTAGGATTTTTATCCCCCCAAATGGAGGACCTTTAATCCGACTTACTAAGCCCATGCGCAATGCAACATGATGCATGATTATGCAAGAAGATGACATACAAAGAAAAGCGAATAATGAAATGAAAGGCGCGACGGAGTATCGTGGTAAAGGTTCTTTAACCCCTCGAAATGGAGGACCTTTAATCCAACTTACTAAGCCCATGCACATCACATCATAATGCATATAAAAATAAAGAAAACCATATCGAACTTCGTATACCCGATTAAACATATCTCATATTCAACCGAATATACATCATCCGGCGCGGGGAAGCATCGTGGTAAAGGATTTTAACCTCTCAAAATAGAGGACCTTTAATCGCACTTAATAAGCCCATGCGCTAATAACACAATGCATATAAGAATTAAATACAACAATATCGGACTTCGTATACCCGATTGAACGTATCTCACATTAAACCGAATATACATCATCCGGCGCGGCGAAGAATCGTGGTAAAGGATTTTAACCTCTCAAAATAGAGGACCTTTAATTGCACTTACTAAGCCCATGCGCTAATAACACAATGCATATAAGAATTAAAGACAACAATATCGGACTTCGTATACCCGATTGAACGTATCTCACATTCAACCGAATATACATCATCCGGCGCGGCGAAGCATCATGGTAAAGGATTTTAACCTCTCAAAATAGAGGACCTTTAATCGCACTTACTAAGCCCATGCGCTTTACCTCGTCATTACATAAACAAACAACATGCGGAAATCAAGTAGCGAATAATAAACAAATCAAAACAACATAAAACAAAATATGCACCGTTTACTCAAGTGGTACGTGAAGTTGTATCCCGAGTACAGATCATACTACCGTCTATTCGGAATCGGCTATGAAATTTATGTCTGGGTTTCCATCCTATATACCACGAGAGGCGACACATTTTTTATTTTATCCAAGGGCCACAACATGTATCATTCCACAATACATATATCTTCCATTTATTCAAGGGCCACAATCATGCATCAATAAACGACTCACATGCGATAAAAAGGAATAAAACAATTAAAAAAGATAGATGGAAATAATAGGAAATGTACCATCTGGCTAACCTTTTATGTCGACTTTCGGACTCGCGTTTCACGGCCGTCGGAAGGGCTATCACTCCGCAACTCTTCCGGTTCACTAGATTAACATCTTAGCTCGCTGTTTTGCTGTTTTAGTCGTTGTTTTCACTCCGTTTTGTTGCTGCTTTCTCTGTATTTTGGTCACTGTTTCAGGTGTGTTAAGGCTAGTATTTTGGGTGTTTCGGGGTGTTTTTTGGGACTATTTTGTGGTACCTTAAGGGTGCAGTTTGAGGCTAATGAGCGGAAGTTTGTGCGTGTGCATGAGGGAGCTTTGTGGGCTTAGTGGATGGGGTAGATCGCGAGGGGTCAGTATGGTGATGGGTTGGCTTCGTGGATGTGGTCTGGCCATGAGGGCAGGTGTTGATGTGTGGAGATAGTGGCGTGTGTTGGTTTTTAGTGAGTGTGTGGCTTTGAGTGCAGGTTATGTGGCGCTGATTTGTGAGGGCAAGGTGCGGTTTCGGACCATGGCGTGAAGGGCTGCTTTTGGTTTGAGAGATAGTGGACGTGGCTGTCTGCAGGGGAGTTACGTTAGGGGGCTGTTGTGTTTGTTACGTGAAGGGTTTATTCTTGTTTGTTTATTGTTTGTGTCGTGGGCTGTAGGATTTACGAGTTTGATTTTTGATGGGTACGTGAGCTGCTAATGGCATGAATAAGGGATGCTAGATGGGGCGAGGCATGAAGGTAGCTGACCGTGAAGCTTAGGGTGAATGGAAGCTAGGGTTTATTATCATGGCTGCTGCCGAGAGAGAGAAGAGAGTGCGAGAGGGGTGAATGTTTAGGGTTTCTTATTTTTTTTTGGTTGTTGCCGTGGGGATCAGAGAGGGAGCGAGAGAGCATATGAGTGTTTAGGGTTTTTTTGTTCTGTGAATTGTCATCAACCTCTAAGAGCAAAGGTTAAAGTTTGTTCTATTTTTATAGTGAGAGGGAAAGAATTAGGGTTTGCATGGGATTATTCAAAAAGGAAAGAGATCAAATAAATAAGGGAGATGATTTTATTTAAATATTTAAGGAAAGAAATTATGTAATTTGGTGGGTGAATATCTTAAATTAGGGGAGTGATTTGTTTATTTTAGGAATTGATTTATTTAATTTTGGTATTATATTTAATTAGATATTAATTTAATTTAATTTCAATTTAGTTGGTTTTAATTTAATTTAATTGGTTTTAATTTGTGACATGTATTTTAAATGTTTTAATTATTTTTTGGATTGGGCTTGGGTGAGATGGGCTTGGTGTAGTTTTAGGCCAATACTAAGGGTGTATTTTAATATCGGAGGTCCAACAAGTGAGCCTGGAGCTAAACAAGCGACTAAAATCTAACAAAAATACCGGTTCCCTTCCGACGTCCGTTTCCCGCGACTTCCGCGACTTAAAATGTAGTGTCTCCAAATGAGACTAATCATAGGGACTTATATGCAAAAATGCAGTGCCTACACTCACGTTAAACCCTATAAGTGATTTGATGTGTATTTAAGAGGATGTGACAGTTGCGTGTCTCGATGGGCGGTTTTCGGAAGGGCAATAAAGAGATTTCGCTTTGGCTGGAAGGAGATCAGACCGAGCATCTGAGTTGTACCAAGGACGAAGTGAGTGTGGGCCGATGAGTTTATTCACCAAAGGTCGGTCACCAGTTTATCAGTGGTACCACTCTTTTTATATAGTTCTCGGCACCAACTCGCACACTTGTTGGAACCGAGAACTAGGGGACAAATGTTGGAGGTAAATTCTGGTACTATGATGATTAAACAGTACTGCAGAGGTAGGAAGTGTAACTTCATTTTGACTAAGACCCTTAATGCCGACCCGACCATAAGGGTGTTGCCGACCATATGACATGACACGTGCCAACAGGAAAGGCCGGGCACTTGGTGATAAATTACCGACCACTTCAGCACGGTTGTTCGAGTATTATCAGATCGGTAGCAGTTTTCTCAGTTCAGAAGACCGTTGTGAACGACCTCATGAAGACTGAGCAGATGGTAAGATATTTTCCACCGCCACATTCTTATAGGATAAGGTGATGCGACACCATTCTTATAGGATAAGGTGATGAGACACCATTCTTATAAGATAAGATGATGGGACATAGTATTGATGAAAGTAAGATATTTTCGGCCAAGTGGCCTTGGGTGAAGGAATTCCATTAATGAGTCCACATGGGTAGTGTCATCTAGAGGGAGGATAGAACCGCCTCTTTGCTAGTATAAATAGGATGGGGAAACACATTTTTCAGGGTTGGTTAATTGATTAGTAAGATTGATTACTAAAAAGCTAGAGAGAACTATTCTGTAAACACAAACAGCTCGGTTTCCACACTGACCGATCACAAAACAGGTTGGTCGAGCACATTTCAGTAATAAAACACCCATCCATTTTGTGCCCGTGGACGTAGGTTGGATTCAATCCACCGAACCACGTTAATACTTTGCGTTGATCTGTGACCGGCGTAAACACACACGTATAACGCAAGCTCACGTATCGTTCAAGTAGTATAAAAATATCGATCCCACGAGGACTTAATTCCTACTGTTGTTATTAATTATTGAATCTATTTATTTACAAATATCTAATTGAGGGAGAATAGAATGATTATTTGATTGGTTGAAAGTGGTTTTACAAAAATAAATAAATAAAAAGACAAAAGAAAATACTAAGGAAAATATCAAAAGAAACAAAGATCTAGGGTTGTGAATCATTCTAATATCTTTTAAAAGATGAAGTGATTATTTTATGTTTGTGTAATAAATCAGTTTACTAACCTGGAACACTAAATTATGCAAAAGCCTATGTCGATGGTCAGACGCAAATACCCAGTTTAACCCAATTGAACCATATGTCTATGTCAACCAAATTATCTGGATTCATTAAGTTTAAGTTCCAATTATGGCTACCCCCGCCCGATGGTATATTCCTATCCTGTAAGGAAATCTATTAAAGGGTTATCTATCCTCAAGGAAGATCGTGAGCTATTAAGTCTAAGGCTGAAACCTAAAATCCCTATGTCTAGTTCATTTTAGATTTACCACATCAATCTTATTGGTGATCAGACAACAAGAAGCATTAAGCTTAAGACTTAACAAGTAAACCTTTAAATTACCCAAACAATAAAATAACCCCTTATAAACCGGTGATATTAGAATTCATCACAACCCCAGATAACTAACACATAACTAGGGCTAGTAAATACTTAAAAGTAAAAGACATAAATTAAAAATACTGAAAAGTAAAAGACATAAAGTAAAAATGAAAAGTAAAATAAAATAAAATGCTAAGGTAAAAGGAATTACTTTTACTATTTACTATTTTAGATATCTCCCATAAAATAATATATAAAATTGTGATAATATTACCAACCGACCAATCTGGCGGTATCCTTTATTAGTCAGGTTTAAACCAGATTAAAATGAATTACCAACCGACCAATCTGGCGGTATCATTTTTAAGTCAATATTTTAAATAGTGAATATATTATTTTTAAGGGAGATTAATCTAAATAGTAATAGTAAAAGAATTACCTTTCACCCTAGCTGGGGAAGTTACCTCCTCATGATAAATAGTAAAAACTGTAAAAAGTAAAATGTAAAAATTAAATTACTATTATAACAAAACGTAATTAAAATTATTTACAAAAACTAAAAACAAAATAAAAAAAAAACTAAAAACTAAAGAATCTAGAGAGAGAAACTCTCTCTTTAGATATAATATAAGAGAGAGAGTGGTGCCATGAATTCTGAAATCTCGAGCTCAATTTATAGGCCTCGGTAGGCTTCCAGCGTCGCGACGCCAAGGCCTCTGGCGTCGCTACGCCAGCTTTTGTCGACGTGGCACGCTCTGGTTCGTTTGTTTGAAGATTTTAGATAAGCTGGTAAGGTGACACGTGGCGAGGTGGTTGGGCTTCAATTATTGTGACACATGGCGGCTTCTGATTGGTCGATGATATTCTTATCCGCCACGTGTCAGATAAGGATTAGATACTCAATGATTGATGCTGATGTGGCGGTGACGTGGCGGTGACGTGGCGACACGTGGGAAAGAGACTGTCGGCACCGTATGATTGCAACACATGGCACTTCCTGATCGGCTGATGATGACGTGACGGTGAGGTGGAAGTTTGACTTGGTCAACCTGGTGATGTGGCTAATGACATGGAGTGACACGTGGCACACATGGCGATGATGACTGTCGGCACCGTATGATTCTGACACGTGGCACGGCGCATGTTAGCAGATCGGCTGTGATGGTGACACGTGGCACGGCGCACGTTAGTAAAGTCAAACTTTTCTCAGATTCTGATTTGGGGACCCGGCGCACGTTAGCACTGTTCGGCGCACTTTAGGCGTCGCGACGCGGAAGGTCTTGGCGTCGCGACGTGGACAATTTACTGAATTGCTATTTTGTCAATTTTTCTCTATTTTGGCCCCAAATTGCTTCCAATGCTTTCCCAACTTTATTTATCTGCAAAATAACACAAAACACATCAAAATGTTCACAAAACTCGAGAAACTATACAAATTATTAGGTTAAATGAGTAGGAAATAATGATATAAATATCACTCATCACACCCCCAAACCTAACATTTTGCTATTCCTCGAGCAAAACATAAAATAAAATAACAAAAATAAAATTAACTAAGCCACTTTCGTAGGGATCACGATTGCATTTAGCGTATGCAACAAGCCTTTAAACCCCTAGGTGTCCCTAGTGGACGAGTTATAGTCTCGTGAGGGCTTACAGCAACGATACCTACAAACGTTTTTACAAAAGAAAAAAGTTAGTTAAAACTAATGCACACAAAGCAAAAAGACAAGAGAAAAAAGAATAAAAGTTGTCCTCAGAGAATGTTTAGTAACAAAGTTAGAGGAACCTTCAAAATGCATATCTCTACTAAAATCCTTTTATTTGAACAACATACCTAAGTCAGACTCAAAGTGTGTGTGTGAATAATCCAGTAAATAGCTTCGATTCTAAGTTATCAACTTAGTGATTTTGTCTCAATTCTCAATAGTTAATGGGTCAAACCAATCTGAGTATCTAAAATAGTTTTGTCTACCATAATCAACTCAGGTGAGGTATGTAATTTTTCTGATTTTCTGATTTTTTTTCTTTTTATTTTTCTTTTTATTTTATTTATATACAATATCTTCCGTCTATGTAGCGAGTGTTGGGTCGGTGACTCCCAAACCAGTTGGTTTTAGGGCACCAGGTGTTAAGACACCCCTACGGACTTAATTACCCAGACTTCAGATATAAATATATTTTTTTTTGCAGCATCTCCGATCCATGTAACGAGCTTTGGGCCAGTGACTCCCAAACCAGTTGGTTTTAAGGCACTGGGTGTTAAAACACCCTTACAGACTTAATAACCCGGATCTTAGATGCTTTATTTTTGTACATCAGAAATTTTTTTTTTTTTTTACATACCCCACATAATAATAATTGTTGTAGACAAAAAAAGATGCTCAGATAAACGGTCATTCATTAACCACCGATTATTTTAACTAGTCACTTTGTTAACTCCTTATTATCTAACTACTTATTAAACTATTTTAATAGTGCATGCGAGTCTGATCTAGATAAGAAATTCAAATTAGGGATATAAATGTAATTAACATTTATCTTTTCCTAAAACTTTTTAACTAAATAAACAATAAAATCATCGGACTTTTTATGGATTTTTAAAATTTTTGATTTTTTTTGGATTTTCGATTTTGAAAACACACAAATAAACGAAATACGGAAATAAAATTACTAAAATTAAACAGAAAACGAAAAAATATTAACGGAATTTTGTTGCATAAATGAAAAATTTTAACGGAAAGTTTTAACACAAAAGTTTTGCACCCCCAAACCTAAATTAAGCATTGTCCCCAATGCGTTCAAAACATAAACAAAAGGTAGGAACAATGGTACCGAGTTTATGCGTCAGTCTCCTCCTCATCGCTGTCGTCAGATGATGGGTCAGGGAACTCTGGAACAGTAATGTGCAAATCATTTGCCATTTGTTGTAGTGCATGGCCGATTGCTCTGTTATATTGAAGCATATAATCCACACGAGATCCCAAACGACGAACTTCCTGAGAAATAGTGCGAGGCCTTGATGATCTTGGTGGTGGCTGAGGTGGTTGTTGTTGCTGCTGTGCGGAAGAAGATGCTCCAGCTTGAGCTTGTCTCTCTGTACGTAACTGCTGGATGATTCTGGAGGTAATTGCTGATGTGGGTTGCGTCAATTCCTCCATTGGTTCAACAGGAACCATGGCCTGTGTGCATAAGGATGATATCAGATAGCAGTAGAACAGGCCAGCCTGTGTCGATCTGGCAGCCCAAGCAATGTTGTTCGATATCAGCTGGCCAACATTAATCGTATATCCCTTCGGAATGCAGTATAACAAAATCATACGTTCCTTCGTGACATATGTGATATGCGATCCTGGTAATAAGGTCCTAGTCACGAAATGGAACCAAACTTTTGTCTTAGGCTTCAACATCTTTGAACTCATCTTCATATATTCTCCAGTGCTACTCATGACCCAAGTAGCATTTGGAACACATAAAGTTTCTGTGAGATGAGTGATATCAATGTTCTCCATTACCGCAGAATACTCATCTTCCTCCATCTCAGGAATGTGATAAAATCTGTTAATCGTTAGGAATCAAATAATATCTGTCGACCTCTCACCATTACCACACACGCACGATGCTCATAAGCATTTGCGTAAAACTCCCGCACAATAGCTGTATAGGCTGGGTGAGGCTGCTGACAAAGCTTTCACCAGTGCCGATCTGCGATAATCCTGCCAATATCTGGAAATAACACTGGGTTGATATCAAATCCCCTCTCCATAATGTGGTGTTTCCGGGTTATTCCGTCCTCATATCTCTTCTCCGCAGCAGCTGATACGAATTTAAAATCATCAAAATTAGTTGCGGCAGAAGTCGATGCCCTGGATCTTTTCAGCGGCATTTTCAAAAATTCGGCAGAGTTTCAGCTAAAAATCGCAAATTTCACCCAAAAAAACACAACCTAATTCTATCACCAAATCACCTCCCTTCGCCTCCAAATCTACGATTCAGTCCAATCAACACTTACACAATCCACAATTTTCAAATCCGAATCAATCAATGTCAACTAATATTTTAAATTTGCAGATTACCATTCAATATTTGGGTTTGATGTGGACTTGGCAGCAACTGTTCAGCTTGGTGAAGGCTCGGCAGGGGCTCGGTTTGGTGGCTGGCGGCAACAGTTCGGCTTGGTGAAGGCTCGGTAGCTGCTGGTTAATTCCGGCGAAGACACGGCAAATGTGGATCGGCGGTGGCTCGGTGGTGGCTCGGCTCGGTTTGGTCTCGTCTGTTCACGGTGGTGGTGTGGTTTCGGCTTCTGGTGAATTTTGGCGGTTTCACGGTAATGGAGGTAATGGCTTCGGCTCGGCTCAGTGGTGGTCCAGTTCCAGCGATGCTCAGTTCGGTCTCTGTTTGGGTGGATCTCGGCGATGGATCTCGTTTGGGTGAATCATAGTCGAAGGTTGGAAGCTCGGCCATGGGTCTCGGTTTTGGTGGATGTTTGAGAGAAAATGGTGATTGTGAGGTTTTGTGAGGTTTTGGTTTGACTGAGATGGGTCTTGGTTGGATGATTTGGTTCACGGTGGGGATGAAGGCTCGACTGTGGTGGTTGTGAATTGAGAGAGAATGGTGAGATCTGTGAGGGAAATGGGTAGTCGAAACCGGCGATGGTGAAGGTTGGCTCGGTCAAGATGGAGATTTTGGTGATGGTGACTGATTTCGAAGAAGAAGATGATGATAGGTTTGGCTCTTTGGTGAGTGGTTGCGGTTTGGGTGATGAGGGCTAGATGTGGTCGGCTAGATTTGTCGAGATGATGATGGGTGTGGCTCGGCCAAGTGGTCACAGTGAAGGTTCTGATGTCGCGTCGTGACGCGGGATAATTTTTTTTTTTTTTTTTAGGCAAAACCATATCTTGCGACGGATAAATCCATAGGGACACGTCTCAAGAGCTGACTCCTTACTCGGCTGTCTCTTCTGGATTGACTTTGTATCTTTGTGATTTTGTCAAATGTTTATTTTGAAATAATCCCGCTCGTACTGGCTTGTTTTGTCCTAAAAAATTCCGTTTTTATTTTTCCTGCAAAACTAACACACAAAATTAAAAAGTTCACACAAAATATGAAAACAAATTACAACAAATTGCATGGGTTGCCTCCCTGCTAGCGCTAAATTTTTCGTCTTCAGCCAGACGTGACTGAAATCCATATGTCAAGGAGGTTTCAATGTCGTTTTGGATGTCCGATTAAAGACAATCCCCTGAGCGTTGCTTTTGAAGGGTCACTTCCAACAATAAAGTGGCAAAAAGAGTTTTGTCTCATTCAGTGCTCGTGCCACCTTTTTGCTCCTTGTTGTTCCAGTGATTCTGAAAAGAAAGAAAGAAAATTAGGAGGTCTCATATGGTGTTTGACTTGGAATGGGAGTTCCATTCTGTCAAGCTTCTGGGTGATATCTTTGATTTATACTCCCCAAAACAGCGATGTTTCTCCTGAATGCTCTGGATTTTTAATAAGGTCAGACATTTGCTCCTCCATTTGCTCTGCTTCTTGTTCCACATTTTCTTCACAGATGTATTGTAAAATTTTTGTATTCAGTTCTTTATCTGTCATCTGTGAAATGCATGCTTCAAAATTGTCAACCTGAGGATGCAAATATGTTTCTGACATTAGGTTTTCATCCTCTGATACGACTGGAATGGATGGTTCAGATAGATCTTCTTCAAACATCAAGGTAAAGCATGCTCCAAGATCTTCATTTTGAGGATTGAAAGTTTGATCCTCCGTTGTTGGTGCAGTTGGTACAAATAGATCAACTTCATCCTCGTCAGAATTTGAATAATAAAAGTCAAATTGAGACTTTGTCGGTTCGGGCTCCTAGACTGATACCTCTGGTTGTTGATACTGCTCATCATTCTCCTCTGTTGAAGTGTCATTGTGAAATGATTGGTACTCGAAGGCTTCATCAGTGTCATCTGAAACTGGTTCTTGAGGTATGTAGTTCTGGTTTTCTGTGAATTGTCTCATTTGATCTGTTATCCTCTGAATGGATTCTGATTGTCTCTGAATACTTTCGAGTTGATTCTGGAATGTTTCAAGCATTGTATCCATCTTTTCTTCTCGTTTCTTGAACACATCTTTGGGCATGTCAATCATCTGATCTTTTTCTGATTGTTCTGATTGTTGATGAAGATCATTGGAGGTGGGAGGTGGATAAGATGGAAAATGTGATGGTTTTTCGTACCATGAAGGATTTTGATAGCTCTGCCACCCTGGATGGTAGTTGTATTCACAATAATCTCTAGGGTGGTTACCATTACATATGTCACATCTCCCCATTGCGTTCTGTTGAGCAAATGTGATATTGCTTGGTTCTGGCATCCAGTGATAGTTGTTGGGCTGGACAACATGCCTCAGAAAACCAGACTGTTGTTCCCAGATGTGGGGTGTATCTTCTTGTAAAGCTCGTAATCTTTCAATCTCCTAGTAGTGTTCCATTTTTCAATCACCTGAAAAAGAAAGAAATAAAAATTACAGATAAAAATAAAGAAAATTAGATACAAGTAAATTAGATAGCTTCAAAATTAACAACTCAAGAAAAATAAGTCCCCGGCAACGGCGCCAAAAACTTGACCGGCGTAAACACACACGTATAACGCAAGTACACGTATCGTTCAAGTAGTATAAAAATATTGATCCCACAAGGACTTAATTCCTACTGTTGTTATTAATTACTGAATCTATTTATTTACAAATACCTAATTGAGGGAGAATAGAATGATTATTTGATTGGTTGAAAGTGGTTTTACAAAAATAAATAAATAAATAAAAAGACAAAAGAAAATACTAAGGAAAATAACAAAAGAAAAAAAGATATAAGGTTGTGAATCATTCTAATATCTTTTAAAAGATGAAGTGATTATTTTATGTTTGTGTAATAAATCAGTTTACTAACCTGGAACACTAAATTATGCAAAAGCCTATGTCGATGGTCAGACGCAAATACACAGTTTAACCCAATTGAACCATATGTCTATGTCAACCAAATTATCTGGATTCATTAAGTTTAAGTTCCAATTATGGCTACCCCCGCCCGACATGTATATTCCTATCCTGTAAGGAAATCTATTAAAGGGTTATCTATCCTCAAGGAAGATCTTGAGCTATTAAGTCTAAGGCTGAAACCTAAAATCCCTATGTCTAGTTCATTTTAGATTTACCACATCAATCTTATTGGTGATCAGACAACAAGAAGCATTAAGCTTAAGACTTAACAAGTAAACCTTTAAATTACCCAAACTATAAAATAACCCCTTATAAACCGATGATATTAGAATTCAACACAACCCCAGATAACTAACACATAACTAGGGCTAGTAAATACTTAAAAGTAAAAGACATAAAGTAAAAATACTGAAAAGTAAAAGACATAAAGTAAAAATACTGAAAAGTAAAATAAAATAAAATGCTAAGGTAAAAGGAATTACTTTTACTATTTACTATTTTAGATATCTCCCATAAAATAATATATAAATTGTGATAATATTACCAACCGACCAATCTGGCGGTATCCTTTATTAGTCAGGTTTAAACCAGATTAAAATGAATTACCAACCGACCAATCTGGCGGTATCCTTTTTAAGTCAATATTTTAAATAGTGAATATATTATTTTTAAGGGAGATTAATCTAAATAGTAATAGTAAAAGAATTACCTTTCACCCTAGCTGGGGAAGTTACCTCCTTATGGTAAATAGTAAAAACTGTAAAAAGTAAAAAGTAAAAATTAATTACTATTATAACAAAACGTAATTAAAATTATTTACAAAAACTAAAAACAAAATAAAAAAAAAACTAAAAACTAAAGAATCTAGAGAGAGAAACTCTCTCTTTAGATAGAATATTAGAGAGAGAGTGATGCCATGAATTCTGAAATCTCGAGCTCAATTTATAGGCCTCGGTAGGCTTCCAGCGTCGCGACGCCAAGGCCTCTGGCGTCGCTACGCCAGCTTTTGTCGACGTGGCACGCTCTGGTTCGTTTATTTGAAGATTCTGGATAAGCTGATAAGGTGACACGTGGCGAGGTGGTTGGGCTTCAATTATTGTGACACATGACGGCTTCTGATTGGTCGCTGAGATTCTTATCCGCTACGTGTCAGATAAGGATTAGATACTCAATGATTGATGCTGATGTGGCGGTGACGTGGCGACACGTGGGAAAGAGATTGTCGGCACCGTATGATTGCCACACATGGCACTTCCTGATCGGCTGATGATGACGTGACGGTGAGGTGGCAGTTTGACTTGGTCAACCTGGTGATGTGGCTAATGACATGGAGTGACACGTGGCACACGTGGCGATGATGACTGTCGGCACCGTATGATTCTGACACGTGGCACGGCACATGTTAGCAGATCGGCTGTGATGGTGACACGTGGCACGGCGCACGTTAGTAAAGTCAAACTTTTCTCAGATTCTGATTGGGGACCCGGCGCACGTTAGCACTGTTCGGCGCACTTTAGGCGTCGCGACGCGGACAATTTACTGAATTGCTATTTTGTCAATTTTTCTCTATTTTGGCCCCAAATTGCTTCCAATGCTTTCCCAACTTTATTTATCTGTAAAATAACACAAAACACATCAAAATGTTCACAAAACCCGAGAAACTATACAAATTATTAGATTAAATGAGTAGGAAATAGTGATATAAATACCACTCATCAATTTGCGTGTTTATTCACTTTTGTTAAAGTTTACTTTTGGTTTCTTATAACCAAACAATTCACTGTTGAAGGAAGATTATCTCGGGAGCGGTATTCTCTTATTGACCCTAAAACAAAAATCAGCCGTCAACAAAATCAAAACTCTTTTGATCATGTTATATTGATTTCCCCTTATATAAATAATTTATGCATCCTTAATTTCTCTACCAATATGCGGCCACATGGTTTTGTTTCTCCCTGCGATTTGCGGCAATTTGGTTTTATTGTTGCTCTCAATTTCGTGAATAGAGTTATCAATTAGATTAAGGTAAAAAAACAAAACAAGTTTTGTTTAAATATCCTTATTTGCATAAATAATTTATGCAAAATATATCACTTTTTCTGCAAACCAAAAAAAAAAATGCTTAATAACTTTATTCGATTAATTTCCAACTAATAAAATGTGATTTTTAAGAATTAATGTGTAATGTTGTGATGAGAATTTGAGTTAATATATATGTGTGGAGATTAATGAAGATTTTATAATTATGGTAGAAAGAACTTTGTGTTCTTTTTTAAGTTGAAAGGGAGAGGAATTTATCTAAAAAATATTTATGTGATCATTAAAAATGTTTTTCAGAATTTGGATCAATTTTGATAATGGAAATAAAAAATGGGTCATTATCATAAATTTCCCAAAGAATTATTTTTGTAATTTCATTTTTTATATTTCCAAACAATATTCCCAGAACATAAATCCATCTGTAGACTGACAAAATCCACATGTCCATGCAGACAAGCTTAGACCCACCGACACACTGGGTACTGATAGAAGGGTAAAGTTTTGTTCTTTTTGCGCTGTAATTAGCTGGAATTAGGAGATGCTTTTGGGGCCTTGTAAATTTGGAAAAGGAAGTAAATTCATTGATTGATAATTTCCTTTTATGGAATGCATAGTGTGTAATTTATGTGAATGTGGAAAGTGCTATTATATCTTCCATTTCATGGCTTGCTAAAAGCTTATTTAGTGCATTGGATTTTGCACATTATTGAAGGGGGAGATCATTTAAGTATTAAATTCTTTCCCTGAATTTGGATTTTGGTTTTAGAGTGAGTGAAGAATTGTTTAGATATCTCATCTTTTATGCTTTGCAAAATAACATTGTTGGAGAGTATTAGATTCAGAAAGATTTATGGAGATTGAAGATGAAATATAGTAATTTTACTCTTTGGGGTGTTATAGGAAGCGGGGTGGGTGTTCTAGGTACTGTTTAGTTGAGGAGATGGCTGCAAAGCTTCTGCATTCCTTAGCTGATGATAATCCAGATTTGCAGAAGCAAATAGGATGCATGACTGGAATTTTCCAACTCTTTGATCGTCACCAAGTCGTGACTGGAAGGCATCTGACCCACAAGAGGCTTCCTCCAGGTAATCTACTAGTGATGTATAACTTAATCCACTTAATCTTTTGACTGTATTAATGCTTGGCTATCTTGGACTCAATATGAATCTTATTTTTGAACCTAACGTTGGCCTTACCTTTTTCTTCTTTTTTCATGATATTAGTTTCAAAAATTATTCTAATCTTCAAGTTCTTCTCTTTGTGGCTTTATGCTTGTGTAATGTAAGAATTATGAACTTATGGACAGTTCTATACTAATTTTCTTGGTAGTCACTGTTTCCTTGTACTCGATAACGTGCAGGTGGAATTCTCTCAAATTTGATTACTTTTATGTATTTACAGATAGTTTGAACTAATTGCTTATGGTCGTGAGCCTGGTTTAGCATTTTGTGCATGAATCTCTTTTATCCCTTTATCAGATACTTCAGCTGCATTCTATTTCAGATGTTAGATAGTTTGATAAAAGCCTAAGCATCTTTCATGTTTTGAGTGTTTTTATGAGTTCTCAAACATTGGAAAATCATTGGTACTTCTGAATAATAAGGCATCTAAATCTGCTGTGCTTTCTCAGGTACTTCCCACTCCCATCATGGTGGCTTGGAAGGGAAGTTCAATACATATCATCTACAGACTGCAAATGTAAGTCCTTTTGGATTCTATGATTTTCTTTATTTCTGGTGTTTTATTTTTTTATTTTGACGAAAAAATTATGACCATAGAGACCAAGATAATCAAGAAATGATTAGTCAACTTCATTTTATGCCTTGCCACTTGAGAATTTTTTTTCTGATTCACCATGCGTTTAACAGTTATATTGAATTCACCTCTATCAACCTTTTTAATGCATAAATATACTCTAAAAAAATTTCCTATCAATTTCCTTCTAGTTTTTTCCCCAGATTATTATTGAATTGTTATTCTCCTTAATGAATACCTAGATTCAGTGTGCATACCTATGTCATTGGAAAATCTAAGCTCATAAAATTTTTATTGAAGGAAATAAATTTAAGCCAAAGAGTAAATGAGAAACAAAGACTTTCCACAGAATCATCAAGAGCATCTTTCTCGTCCTCTTGTTCATCTTCCTTGTCCTCCATCGACTCTGGCAAAACAGCTCAACAAGAAGCCGCTTCATGTGATAGAATATTTTTTCCTGAAACTCCCTCAAGGGACCCAGTTATGAGTCAAGGAAATACCTCGCCACATATGGGGCTGCACTCCCTCGATCTGCATGACGTAGTTAAGGACTCTATGTATAGAGAAGCTAGAGGGTTAGCAGTCAAAACTACAGCCAATGATGAACCAGCAGTCCGTTCTCTGAAGCATACAGACTCTCCACAGCCAGTACAACTATCGAAATCAGTGGATGCATCTTATGGTGTTGGGATCAGTGGAAAGCAAAATGTTCCTGCTGACCTTAGGGAGTCTTTTAGGGCTCTTAATAAACTTCGAGAAGCACCTTGGTATTATAATGAGCCTAGAGAACATTCAACATTGCAGAATGAAGAAAAAGATGGATTTTGGCGTTCTGTTTCAAGGGATGCTCCTCGGTTTTCTTATGATCGGAAAGAGAGAAATCGATTATCTTTTGAATCACGAGACACCATCAAATCCAGACCAAAGCTGAAAGAGATGCCAAGGCTTTCACTGGACAGTAGAGAATTTTCAATGCTGGTTTCCGACTCTGATTCAAAACCAAATTACCCTTTTAAAAATGTTTGCCACAATGAAAATTTAAACAACAAAGTCCTTAATCTACGGCAATCTTTGGGAACTAAGAATCGGCCCCCAAGTGTTGTTGCAAAGTTGATGGGCTTGGATACCCTGCCGGAATCTTCCTCTAGGAGTGATAGTCGGTTGGGTTTGATTAAAACCAGTCCAGTTGAAGAGAAAGACCCCTTCTCAAGATCCTTAAAATCAAATGATCTAAACAAACAAATTCGAGTTCCCAACTCACCAAGAAGCTCATTGAAAGATCCGGCTTCACCACGATGGAAAAATCCTGATTTGATCATGAAACCAATTCCAACTTCAAAGTTTCCAATTGAACCAGATCCATGGAAGCAGATGGATGCGAGTCGAGGCTCTCAGAAAACAGCTTTCAGGTCCATAAAGGTTCCAGCAAGGGCACAAAATTCCTTTCCTTCGGTTTATTCTGAGATTGAGAAGCGGTTGAACGATCTTGAGTTTAAACAATCTGGAAAGGATCTTAGAGCTCTTAAACAGATACTGGAAGCTATGCAAGCAAATGGGGTCATAGAGAGCAGTAAAGAGGAACAAGCTTCTAACTTTGGAACTCAGAAAGCCTCCGAACCTAAATCTTCTAGTCCTAATTTGAAACCTCGAAGCCAACGGAATCTGCAGAGCAATAATGCCATAGCTTCCACAACCAACAGCTGCGATTTCTTAAGGGCATTTGAATCCCCAATCGTGATCATGAAACCGGCTAAACTTGTTCAAAAATCTAATATTCCTGCTTCATCAGTAATTCCTATGGATAGCCTTTCTGGTCTCAATAAGCTCCAGTGCAAGGGATTTGAAGTCAGTAAAAAGGGTTCCATAAGTAGCCGGACAGCTAAAGATCAGTCTCCCAGAGGCAGTCGCACCGACTCTGATGTAAGCACATCTGATAAGAAAACCAGTGTTAGGAATATAAGATCCAGACAGTCTTCAACAAAGCCTCAACAGTTGCCAAAAGTGAACACAACATATTCAGTGAAGAGTTCCGGTTCCGTGAGTCCTAGATTGCAGCGGAGGAAGCTTGAGCTGGACAATAAATCTTGTCCACCCACTCCTCAATCTGATGTGAATAAACCTAGAAGGCAGTCCAACAGGCATCTGACAGATTCAAATTCAGGTGATAAACTTGAACTCAATTCTCACAACTCTCAGCCGAGTGACGACCAACTGAGTCAGATAAGTAACGAATCAAGAACTTCAAGTCACCATGTTGATGATGCATCTGCTCACTCAGACAGCAATCTTGTTTTAGACTCGAGGATAGATATGGAATTGACCAGCAGTGAATGTTCCATTGAGATCAATGGCAGTCAGATTCCATCCTTTAAGGCTGCCAAATACTTGATTTCTGGTTCACTGCAGAAAGTAGGTGTCTTATTTCTCACTTCACATTCAACTGTTCTGATCATTTACCTGACAACTTTTTTCCTTTTTCTTGATTTTAGAATTCAACTCCAAGATTAAGTGAAGATAAAGGGTTGGCAAAACTGGCCACAATTACCCCAGAGCAGCCTAGCCCTGTTTCTGTATTTGATGCCTCAGTATTAAGAGACGATGATCCATCTCCTATAAAACAGATGTCTAATGCCCTGAAAGGTAAAATGCCTGTTGTTTTAATGAATCTCACTCGGATACGTCTCACTCTGACCTGCTAATAGAAAGATTGGCTAATGAGTAATGACCACATGATTGTGGTCTGATAAAATCATTGAATTCATTGTAACTTTTTTACTTTCAGATAATAAACTTGCTATGGTATAAAAGAAAGAACAAACTAGTCAATTTTAGATACTAGATACCATCTTATGCTGCATACTTCATAAACGGGGTATCATCAGTATTCAGTATACACAAAGGCTTGTTTGAGAATCCGAAGTGGTTCTACCCATTGTTTTGATAGGGGACAGAATCCTTTTTCTTCCATCTTTTTTTAGGGAAATACGGAACCTATGCTTGTGTATTCTGAATTTTTCAGTTGAAATTCATAATTACTTTCCAAATTTCTTAGTTTTGGAAACAACCCTTACATCATACATCTCAGCAATACATACATATTTTTTGGACAGATGCAGCAAGTTTATCAAAAAATAAAACACATATCAGCAGTAATACTTTTTTAAAGTTCTTTTCCCAATTTCAGATGGTGAACGTGTTATTTGCCTAGATTTGGTTATATAACCTTAGTTTTGTAATAGGACTGACACAGTGCGGACCGTTGATGTGATTTTTAGTTTCCTTTTATTTCAAACTGGCCCCATGCTCACCTGAGTATAACATAGTGGAATTAACAAATAGGAATAATTAAGAATTCACAAATACTTGATTCACTCTCTTTAGGTATTCTTACTTTTAGAATATGCAAAGACTTCTACATTCAACAAAATCTCATTTGACTTTACCTTCTGCAGGTGATATTACTCGAAATTCCAGTGACTGTTTCAGTGAAGATCAGTGGAATCCAGCAGATAAGTTTTTGTCCAACTGCAATAGTTCTGGTCTTACCTCAGAGATCAATCACAAGAAATTACAAAACATTGAAAATTTAGTTCAAAAGCTTAGACGACTAAATTCTCGTCACGATGAAGCCAGCACAGACCACATTGCATCTCTTTGTGACAACACCAACCCTGATCACAGACACATCTCCGAGATATTGTTAGCTTCTGGCCTCCTCCTCAGAGACCTTGGCTCTAGTTTGACAACATTTCATCCCCACCCCTCAGGCCACCCAATCAACCCCGAGCTATTCTTTGTTTTGGAACAAACCAATGCAAACACATTGCATTCAAGAGAAGAAAGCAACCCTATAAAAGCTTCCCATTCAAAGACAGACCCTGAGAAAATTCACCGGAAGCTCATTTTCGATGCTGTCAACGAGATCCTTGTTGGAAAGCTAGCTTCAGTAGGGGCCTCTCAAGAGCCATGGTTAAAGGCCAGTAAACTAGCTCCGAAGACCCTGAGTGCACAAAAGCTTCTAAAGGAGTTGTGCTCGGAAATAGAACGGCTTCAAGCAAAGAAATCAGAATGCAGCCAAGATGAGGATGATGATGATCTCGGAAGTATATTACAGGAAGATGTGACACATCGATCAGGTAGTTGGACAGATTTCAACAATGAGATTTCCGTGGTAGTTTTGGATGTTGAGCGTATGGTTTTCAAGGATTTAGTTAACGAGGTTGTGATTGGTGAGGCCGGTAATCTGAGAGCTAAGCCAGGCAGGAGGCAGCTGTTTGCTAAGTAGCTGTAAGTAAAATAGAAGCTTTAGTTCTTTTTTTCTTTTCTTATTTGACCTTTGGATTTTCCCTTTTCTTATTTATATTTTTACTTCTGCCAAAGCATAATAAGATGAGCAAGAATCACAGTTTGCTGGATTGTAGATAAATCAGATGACACAATACTTTGATCATTATGAACCAACTGTATCACATCCTCGTTCTCAGCCAGTTTCTCTTTCATATCAAGTTTTCTGTTCTCCAATTAATAGGGTTAACGGCTGTAGCGAAGTTGCAATTTGAGTCACGACATGGATTTTCTGTATTCGGGTTAAATAAATTGACACAAGTGATAATCGTATTGTATTATTTTAATACGTTTATTAATTATGTTGTATTCGTGTAAAACCATCTCAATGCTTTTATCCATTTATAACTCAATTAGTATTTGTGCAATCGTGTGAACACAACACGATTGTCTGTTTACGACATGTTTACTCGTTTATTCGATTCTGACACAAATAAAATTCAATAGTTACTATTTATGAGCCGTTTAAGATATGATTACTCATTTACAATCCATTTATTAATTGTGTAATAGTATACTACTCGTGTCAAATATAAAATTGATTCGTTTATTAAAATTGTCAACGTTTCTTATCATGTTGACACGTTTATTAATTATATCCTATTTGTATCCTATTTGTGTGTGATAATTTTGACACTATTATTAAATATTGATACTGTTACTAAATATGTCGTATCCGTACTTACTTAAATTTTACACAGTTACCGCTAATAATAATACAGTCATGCCCATCATTCTCTATAAAGCATCTTCTGTACCGAAAATTATATTACATGTCGGGTGTATATGCCATCTCTCTCACAGCAGACGGGCCCCATAACTGTGTGGGGCCCGTCTGCTGTGAGAGAGATGACATATACACCCGACACATGATATATCACCTCCTTCTGTACATTGACATAGTAACAGAAAAGAAAGCAAACAAAATCCACTGTGGGTTTCAACCAAACAAATCATTTTTTGAGAGAAAAATTTAATCGGGGCAGATTTAATACATTCATTTAATAAATATATTATACATGTTAATTAATAATTTTATCTCCCCGTTATTATTGGGCTAGAGCCCCCACAAAGTTATTTCACATGTAGCCTTTTATGTTGAGGTCCATGCATGCAGGCATTCATAAATCATGATATGACAATGGCCATTGGCCATGCATTCAAGTGATGGCAACAAAGCAAGAGAAAAACATACCAGAAAGAAGCCATATTTTGGTATGCATCAAGCTACCAACACTGCTTAGGGAATGCATCAAGCTACCAAGTACCAACACTGCCCATTCCCTAGGAATTTAGAAGGTTTTCTTTAAAAAAATTCGCAAATTAATATTTGACGCCATACCCCCCACTTTCATTTATCAAAAATAATTTTTATTCGTCATTTAAAAAAAAAAACCCTGTTATTTATTATTATGCACAAAATGAGTCTTATGAGTTATAAGTTTAAATTAAGGGTACCACTATGGCATCACATAATTTGGACACCATCAAATGCTCAGAGTCAACGAAATTAGAGTATATAATGTTAGAGTGTATGTCCTAAAATTTGTTGTAAATGTTATGGTTTAAGACGTAATATTTTGTAATACAGTTCACGATTTATTAATAAAAGACATTTACTTTCTACACATCGTTACATCCATATTTTATAGGGGGGCAATTTGGGTCAATATTCGTTTATTCGTTCGAATCGATTCACTTTAAAGCGAAATGTGTTTGGAAAAATGGATTCGTTTAATAAATGGGTCAGTTCGATTCGATTCGTTTATTAAACTAATCGAATCCGAATTTGAGCTTATCAATTCGTTTATTATTTTAGAACTCATTTATTAAACGAATTATAAACGAATCGAATTCAAATCAATTCGTTTTATATCCGTCTAATTATATTTCTAAATTAACCCTTATAATTTTTGAACAAAAGTATTTAGGAAGAATGATATTTTAGTAATTACATACTTGTAACCTAAAAATAACTATATAAAGAAAAATTCTAAACTTAAACTTAACCTAAAATTCTCTCTCAATTTCAACCTCCTCCTCCTCGTCTCTCCTCAGTCCTCTCTCAATTTCTGTTTCAAACAAGATTCAAAGTTTGTATATATTTTTTTGATGAATTTGTTAATTTGTTTGTTCTAGCTTTTTGGATCTTGGATTTATAGGGTTTGTCAATGAACAATGTTCTAGTTTCATCAATTTTTTTTATTTTATTTTTTGGGCCTTCTGGCTTCATCATTTGTTTGTTTGCTTCGAAAATAATATTCTGGCTTCATCAAATTTTTTTATACCAAATTACAGTGACTAAAGAGAGTTACCGGAGATTAGTGAAGACAAAGCAGCCCATTGAATGAGAAGAAATACGAGAATGAAATGAATTACTACATTTTTTCCCCAGAAAATTTTCAGTTTTAATGGCCATACTTCTTTGTTTTCATGTTTATTTCACATTTTTTTTAGCAAAGAGGAGAGGAAAATGTTGCAAGAATAGTGGCAACAAGAAAACAGAGAGTCTATAGCAACTAGAATATTGCAATGGATTTTAATTATTATTATGTAATGATATATAATTTGAAATCTTAATTGGAGCTTGTTGTAAGGATTTTTAATCTATAACAATGAATATGTTGTTGATTTTATATTTAATTTGATTAAACGAATAAACGAATCAAATATGAATATTCATTTATTAAAATAATACAGATTTCGATTCGTTTAATTTTGTATAAATGAATCGAATGCGAATATTCATTTTTTAAACGAATATTAAATTCGATTCGATTCGTTTAATTTTATTTAAAAAAGTAAGAGAATCGAATACAAATATTTGTTTATTAAACGAATCGAATCTGAATCCTAATATTAGGATTTGTTTAATAAACGAATCGAATTCGAATTCAGTACATTATTATTCGATTCGTTTAGCATTTGTTAAGAATTTGATTCGTTTATTTGTTTTGTCATCCCTAATATTTTGTATGTATGTCCCGAGATATTACGTCAGATGAATGAATATCATTAATTCAAAAGTCGTCTGTGATTATGAGAGTCAACAATATTTATACGAATAAGCTTCAAATTAAATTCTTGGTAAAATGTGACTATTATACATGACAATAATATATCACTTGATCAATATTGTTGTGTGTTGCCTAGATTGATATTTGAAGTTAATAGAATGGATGATGAGTCTCATATCATAAGGACAAAAATAATAGATATCTTCATTAGTAGAATTAAATATCCAATACGATCATAGAAGCGTAATATCATATGATAATATTATCTAAGGTCATTGATCTTTGTAATAATACATTAGTGTCATCATATCATATAACCTGAAATCACATATTGACTTGTATGATAATACTAATGATTCACTAGTATATCATCATTCGATTAGCCACGTCCTTCGAATAAATGCTAAATGATCTTGAGCCAATAACGTACGAAGGCATGTGTGCTTTAAGAAGAGATAAAATAGCTTTAGTAATAAAAATTAGAGATGTTCCCAGTGAAACTCAAAGATGTGGATACAAGTCTTTGGCCAAAATAATCGATATATTTGAGATATCAAATCCACGAGATCGAGTTTTGAAATATATCGAGTGGTAATGATTTGACCTAACCATGATCCCATACTTGATAAGGAACATAAATATTGGAAATGAATAAGATGACATACTCGAAGTATATTATAACATGTTCATATGTTTTCTCACTTCATTCATCCTATAGGGAATATGGCATGCTTCTAGGCATTTACCTATGATCTGTGAGATATCATATATATGAAATATTAAAGAGTTAATATCAACCCACTGCTATTCGATAATGAACCTAGGTTGGTCGCACAAATATAGTTACCGTCTATATTACAAATTCAAGGATGTTTATTAAAAGTTAATAAATGATTATTTTGGCAGTTAATATTAAAATTATATTTTTGATTAAAATAAGATTTTCTAATAAAATTAGGACATTCAGAATATTTCAGAAATATTAATTTGATTAATAATTCGAAATATAAAAATTAGATTTAATTATTTAAATAAATATTTGATATTTATATTAAATAGATTAAATTAAATTAAATATAATTTTGATTAATTGTTAATTAAAATTAAATTTTGAGTAAAATTAGAATTCTTATTTTATTAAAATTCATTTTTGAAAAGAATTCTAATGGAAATTGAGTTGTTACTAGTTTTGAACTTAAAACTTCATTTTAGGAAGTTAAACCCAAATTGGAGTTCTAATTGAATTAAAACTCATTAACTAACTTACCACGCTAATCCTAATACAACTTTGATTAAATCTTTTGATAATTCAATATGATTAAAATATTAATTGATAAATAATTAAATAGTAATCTTTTAAAAGTTTCAAGTTTAGTATAGAATTATACAAGCCATGAAAGCCTAAGAAATTCTCGAAGAAAGAGGTACTAAAGAGAACTCTGTCACCAAGGTGATAAGAGCCTTAGAAGGTAGGGACTTAAGTGGTCACACCAGACCTCCCTTTTATTCTGGGAGTTTTCTCTAGTCATCGAATTGTGAAAGATTGTCTTAAACCAAATGGAATAGTTTTATTAAATATTAATAAAAGATTAGGATCCTCTCATTTAGAGCCAAACATAAAAGTTAAGTAAAGTGTGCTTGTGCATGATGTATAATGAAAGTATAGAATACCAAAATATCAAGACACACTAAAAGAAAATACCTAAATTCATATATAGATATGAATAGTTAATTAATCTTTAAGATTAAATATTAAGCCTTAACCTTCCAACACGATCAAGTAGACCACTAAATATATGTTGGCAATCCCAAAACCAATTAGATGAGAGACCCTCATATGTTTAAGTACTATTTGACTTGTTCGTCTATGTTACCTAATGATTGTAAACCCAAAACCCATTAGATGAGGGCCAATCACATGTGTTACATGCGAAAGGTGTTGGGCGTAGCTTAACTAATAAAGATATCAAAACCTATTAGGTGAGGCATGTTAGGGATACGCCCTATACCCAACTTGTGGATGGGCTATATGTACATGTATTTGTAATATTTTCATTAATTAATAAAATGACAATATTTATTTTACGTGTCTTACATAACTTATATGAATCATCAACACTGTAATAAAGCCCTTGGAGTAATAAGACGATGGCTTCCACGCCTTATGAGAATCATTACTATTAAATATTCCTAGTCATAATTTTGTGAATAATCTGGGCGTTCACAAAGCGGAGAGACTAGCATGATGATATGATCCGCCCTTAAGTGGGGTAGCCGATCTCATAGGCTATTAGCGGAGATCCGTCCGATTGGTATCACATGGATGCATGAGTTGCTCGTGTCCATCGAACTGACCGTCGAAAGTTTTCATATGGAGTGTTTATCCCATGTGTCTGTGAGAACTTTCATGTTTCACCAAGCGGACGGATCTCCGCTAGTAGCCTATGAGATCGGTTACCCCACTTAAGGGCGGATCATATCATCATGCTAGTCTCTCTACTTTGTGAACGCCCAGATTATTCACAAAACTATGACTAGAAATATTTAAGAGTAATGATTCTCATAAGGCATGGAAGCCATCGTCTTATTACTCCAAGGGCTTTATTACAGTGTTGATGATTCATATAAGTTATGTAAGACACGTATAATAAAGATTGACATTTTATTAATTAATGAAAATATTACAAATACATGTACATATAGCTCATCCACAAGTTGGGTATAGGGCATATCCCTAACAATCTCCCACTTGCACTATAGCCAACTAGTATGAATCTAGACACCATACTCTCGGGTGTGCCTATCATGCTTTTGTTGAGTCAGCCCTTTAGTCAGAGAATCTGCAAGATTATCTTCTGTGGGTATTTTCTCTATAATAACTTCTTTTCTCTCAACAATCTCCCTGATGAGATGAATCGCCTGAGTACATGCTTGAATTTCTGGTGGGACCTTGGTTCATTTGATTGAGCAATGACGCCCGTGTTATCACAGTACATCGTGATGCCATTCTTTATCGCAGGAAGCACTTCCAGTTCCGTGATGAACTTCTTTATCCAGACTGCTTCTTTAGCTGCCTCAGATGCTGCAATATACTCGGCTTCGGTGGTGGAGTCCACTATAGTTGACTGCTTTAAGCTTTTCCAATTGACAGCACTGCCATTCAAAGTAAACAGATATCCTGTTTGCGATATGTTGTCACCTCTGTCGGTTTGAAAGCTCGCATCACAGTAACCAATGACTTTCATCTCAGAACAATCTCCGTATGTCAAAAACACATCCTTAGTTATTCTCAGATACTTGAGGATTGTTTTGACAGCTGCCCAGTGTTGCTCACTAGGATTTGCCTGATAGATGCTCGTTATGCTAAGAGCATAAGAGACATCAGGTCTTGTACATAGCATGGCGTACATGATCGATCCTATTGCTGAAACATAAGGGATCATACTCATACGTTCTCTATCTGAAGGAGTATGTGGACATTGCTCCTTAGATAATTTGATTCCATGACAAGTAGGTAAATTACCTCTTTTGGAATCTTCCATTTTGAATCTTTTCAAAACTTTATCTATGTACGTAGATTGAGAAAGTCCTAACAACCTCTTAGATATATCACGGTAGATCTTAATGCCAAGGATGTAGGCTACTTCTCCCAAATATTTCATGGAGAAATTCTGAGATAATCATTGCTTGGTGGCTTGCATCATGGGAATATCATTCCCGATGATTAATATGTCATCGACATATAATACAAGAAATACAACAGCACTCCCACTACTTTTCCTGTAAACACAAGGCTCGTCTACATTTTTGATGAAGTCAAATTCTTTGATTGTCTCATCAAATCGTATATTCCAACTTCTGGAGGCTTGCTTGAGTCCATAAATGGATCGTTTAAGCTTGCATAGTTTATTATGATCATCCTTAGATGCAAACCCTTCAGGTTGTATCATATAGACTTCCTCTACGAGGTTCCCATTAAGGAAAGCTATTTTGACATCCATCTGCCAAATCTCATAATCAAAGTGTGCAGCTAGTGCCAGTAAAATTCGAATGGACTTTATCATTGCAACATGCGAGAAGGTTTCCTCATAGTCAATTCCTTGGATTTGTCTATAACCTTTCGCCACTAACCTAGCCTTATAGGTTTGGATATTGCCTTCTGCATCAATTTTACGCTTGTAAATCCACTTGCAGCCTATGGGTTTTATCCCTTCAGGTGCATCTACCAAGTCCCAGACTTGATTTTGATACATAGAGTCTGTTTTCGATTTCATGGCCTCAAGCCATTTGACTGAATCAATGTCACGCATTGCTTCATCATATCTGGTGGGATCGTCATTATCAATTATCTGATCATGTTCCTCATCAATATGGAAACCATATCTTTCAGGCTCATGTCTTTCCCTACCAGACCTTCTGAGTTCATAACCTTTGGTTGTTCCAATGCTGCCCTTTTGAGGGGCCTGGGGTTTAATTCTATGTTAGTTTTTTCTTCTCGTACCTCATCGAGGTCAAGTCTACTCCCACTATATTTCTTGAGAATGAATTATTTCTCTAGAAATTTAGCATTTCGTGAGACAAATGTTCTTTGTTCATTTGGGACGTAGAACACATATGATCTTGAGTTCAAGGCATATCCTACAAACTTATATTTAACTGCCCTATCATCCAATTTGTTAGTTTGTGTGAGCTTGACATATGCGTCACATCCCCAAACTCTTAGATAACTAAGACTAGGACGTTTCCCATACCATAACTCATATGGTGTTTGACTAACAGTCTTGGAAGGAACTTGGTTTAGTAGTAGTGTTGCAGTTTCTAAAGCAAGACCCCAAAATGAAAGAGGTAGATCCGTGTCTGGCATCATTGATCGGACCATATCTAATAATGTCCGATTTCTCCTTTCGGAGACCCCATTATGCTGTGGAGTTCCCGGAGGAGTCCACTGGGAAACAATGCCATTTTCTCTCAAGTAATCTTGAAATTCGTTGCTTAAGTATTCACCACCTTGGTCAGACCTTAGTGACTTAATACTTTTATTAAGCTGATTTTCTACTTCAGCTTTGAAGTCTTTGAATTTCTCAAAGGCTTCAGATTTGTATCGCATAAGGTACACATACCCATATCGCGAGTGATCATCGATAAAGGTAATGAAGTGGGAGAATCCACCTCTAGCGGTGACTGACATTGGTCCGTATACATCAGAGTGTATGAGTTCTAATGTCTCTGCTGCACGCTGTCATTTACCTTTGAAAGGTAATTTGGTCATTTTACAAAGTAAACAAGACTCACAAGTTCCATAAGTTTCATATTTGAAGGGTCTGAAATACCCATCCTTATGTAGCTTAGTTGATCTTATTTCATTGATATGACCTAAGCGACTGTGCCATAGAAGTGATTCATTGAGATTATTCGAGTTAACGTTGTATTTATTAGAAGTTGAACATTCTTTGTTAGTTTGTAAGACATAGATACCATTATTCAAAATACCATCTCCATATTTTATTTCATTGAAATAAATAGAACATTCATTACAACTTATTAGGCATGAAAAGCCTTTATTACATAAAGAAGAAATTGAAATGATGTTCTTTACTAGAGAATGTACATAACACAATCTTCTAAGTCTAAAACTAAACCATTCGGCAAAACTAATGAATAAGTCCCCACGCACAATGCAGCCAGTTTTGCTCCATTACCCATGCGTAAGTCAACCTCCCCATGACGGAGTCTCCTACTGTTTCTCAGGCCCTGCACATTGTTACACAAGTGAGTCCCACAACCGGTTTCAAACACCCAAGTAGAAGGTTCCAGTTTTGAGAATATAGTTCAATTATATACAACATATCTGAAGCATTGGGCTTCTTGGCCTATTGGGCTTCCCTAGCTTCCTTGGCTTTCAAGGATCTGCAGTCTTTCTTCCAATGACCATTCTTTCCACAAAAGAAACATTTCCCTTTTCACTTTTTCTTCTCCACCTTACCATTGGGCTTTAGGTGATCTAGAGCCTTGGTCTTGCCCTTATTTTTCTTTGGGCCTCGTGGCTTCAGGTCCATACCCGTAAGCATGACGGAGGTTTTAAGCTCCGATTTCAAGTCCTTCTCTGCTTGCTTTATCAGATTGTGCAATTCTGCTAAAGTAGCTTCTTTATCAGACAGATGAAACTGCATAATAAAGTTAGAGAATTCTTTTGGTAAGGACTGAAGAATTAGATCCTGACATATCTCATGATCCATGATGAACCCGAGGTTGGCCAATTTTTCAATTTGGCCAATCATCTTAAGCACATGTCCACTAACAGATCCTTCCTTATACCTTGTTTGGAATAAGGCACATGACACTTGGAATCTCACGGTATGAACGGAAGTTGCGTACAACTCCTTCAAGTGAAAGATGATGGTTTGAGCATCCATATCTTCGTGAGCTTTCTGAAGTTCGTCCGACATAGAGCCAAGCATTATGCAAACTGCTTGCTCATCATCATCGACGTGTTTCTTCCAAGCATCGAATGTATTTTTATCAGCATCTTCTGCGGGTTCAGGGGGAAATGGTCTTTCAAGAACATAGAAAATATTTTCTTGTCGTAAGATAATTTTAAGGTTTCTAAACCAGTCATTGTAGTTGTCCCATTTGAGCTTATGCTCATCAAGGATGGAACGAAGTGATACTCTGTTTGCCATTTGAATGTTTGTGGAATATTTTAACCCACATGTTAAGAGAGAATGTTAAAATTAGGAATATGTTTTCATTAATGTTTCATAATAACATGGGCTTTTAATATTATGAATTTGCTCCCACTCAATTATTTTAAAATTTTAAGTAAATCGCATCAACCCTAATATGATGGATTTCTTGTGGGCAATGATCCCATTATCATCATTTCATAACTTCGACTAGGGCCGGTCGTTATAAAATATGATAATTAGGTAGGTTCCCAACCAATTTATGATATAAATCACAATTCCTTGATCATTGGGTTGGGCAATCAAACATGACATATCTTATGTTAGTCCTTGTAGACACCCAATCTTTGCCACTAAGGGTCGATGCGTCTTATGACTCAAAAAAGTCAAATCATTGTCAATAATACGATTTAGGGAAAAATTGTTATTGGTCAGTCTGGTAAAGCCTAGTCCTGCCAATACGGTTTAAGCCATTTGGGTCTATACTTTACAATGGGAGGCAAATTTTAGACTTAAATTATTATTGAGGATTTTAGCAAGTTTAAGTGAATAACTGTCAAATGGATTCCTCCATTGAAAATTCCCCAGATGGAGGGTGGAGCGAACTCTCTTAAATACCCTTACCTCTTAGGCTCTTATTGCCTTGGTGACATGAATAAATAATAGATCCTCCAAATTAGTCCAACACTTTAAATATGCTTTAAGGTAAGCTTTGAGTAAATGATTATCTAGATGTCTTCACAGCTTTTCCTTTTGGCTATAAAAAGGTAGTGAGTGAAGGAAGACACCAAATCATTTTCTAACTCTAGTAATACCTTTGGTTAAATTAACTTTAGTTTGGAAAGTTTTATTAATCCCTTGGTCTCAACCCACTTGTATCTTTTATAATGTCTTTTATTATAAACAAGTGATTTATATTTATTAGCCTTAAAGGTAATAAATCTCTAAGTTCATCACGAAATAATTATTTAGCTAAGGGATAAGCAATACACTCTATATTTCTTAGAAAGTCTCTAGATGCTTGCACCCTAAAATAATCATGCCAATTCTAATCATACATAGAATCATCAAGCATATGAGTTTTAATATGTTGCATTTATTTTAGGCATTAATAGAATCATCAAGAATATGAGTTTTAATATGTTGGAATTATTTTAGGCATTAAATAACTTTGATTAATATTTAATTATGATATTGTATTTTATTTTATTCAAATAAATTTACTATTCACATTTTTCTGCAGACGCGTGAACTTTAAATGCAATTTCACAATTCAAATCTTAACCAAATTATGTAAAACTTGTGCCTAAAATTACGTTCAGAGTGTTAGCTTTCCAACGAGCTTTTAAACACCCAATTTCGAGTTCAAATGAGAGAGAACTAATCAAAAAAAAAAAACGGCGCGCTAATACCACTGTTGGGAAGCGGCCGCGAGTGCGCAGTGGAAATTCAAAATTATTATGCCGCTTTCCCTTTACCCAAGACCCATTTGTTTTGATTTTTTACAAGCCTAGGCATGTTACTATATATTCTAAGCATAAAACTCATAAAACATGCAAACAACATAAACCTAAACATGCTAACTATCATAAGAACTCTAATTAAAATAAAGAAAGAAAAAGACTTACTTGAACCGTAGACTCCTCCAGTCCTCCCTCCAATCTACAAGCTTTTCTCGAACTCAGCAAGCTCTTCCACGTTCCAAAGAGCCACCCAAGTGTGTGGCCTCCAAAGATGCACACACCAAAGCCAAAACTCAACGGCAAGACTACGCCTTGAGTGCACGGGTATTTTGCCATTGGTGCTAGCCTAGGCAAATACCTCAAAACTTTTAACTCGAGGTTCCTCTAGTCAATTAGACTTAAGGATCCTCAAAATCAGTGGCTTACTCTTAAAACTTTAGAGTTGCTCACTTATATAAACCCAAGATTTGAAAGGTTTGGTGCAAAAATTTGTGAAGAATTCTTTGGGATAAAAGCCAATTTAATCTTAGCCATTGGATCTTAATTTAGTGGTTTAATGAGATTATAAAACCCTAATAAGAGTTTGGGCCGAATTGGAATTCAAAACAAATAACAAAAATAAATAAAAAAATTTACTATTCACACGGTACTATTCACGTGTTACTATTCACGTGAATTGTAATTTTTTTTATCTATTTATTCCAATTCCCAAAGTGCCCTTATCTTTTTTCACCAATCCCTAAGCCACTATGGAACCTCATAAATGATCTGTTCAATAATTAAACACATTGAACCATTTATGAACAGTTCCTACAACAATATAAGAATATTGATGAAGGCTTTGACGTGTATTCACTGTCCTTAAAGGAATTATGCCCTCATTATATGGTGTTAATGCTCACGGTGAACATGTAAAAGAAGTATGTAAGGTTTATGTGTATAATGTTTCTGATCTTATGACTTGAAGTCCTTAGACTTGAGGCCTTTACAATCTTATGTATGGATCAAATAACTTTGACATTCTCCTTCCCCGGTTCAAAAGATCCGGTCATAAGGGTATGATTGGGTCATTTGTTGAAACACATGAAGTTTGTAAAGATACAACAGAGAATCGCCACTCTCTCGGATAATATTTTCTTATAAGAGTGGTATTCCAGTTCGCGGGTTGATATGTGTGATCAGTGCTTGAGACTGTGGCCACAGTGGAAGAATCATGTGAGATTCTTGGGTTAGCACGATTCATGACACTATCAACATCATACCTTTGACCATATGGGTAGACACTTTCCGTACCCTAGGTCAATAGGTGGGGATACAGTGAGACGAGGCACCGTATCATATGTAAATCGCATACAAAATGGATATATATATATCTTTCCTTCTCATTTGGGGGCCTTGGCATGTTGCTAGATGTCAACCTTGGTCATTGAAATCGAACGACCATCTGATCGGAGGATAATTTATATTCGATTAAATTATCACGATTCATTTCATGTCCAACTTGAGGGGAACCCAAAAGGTCACACACAACAAAGTCGAAATCAATGGTTAACAGTGCACATTACATATTTAACAACATATATGATTGTTGTAGGAACTGTTCATAAATGGTTCAATGTGTTTAATTATTAAACATATCATTTATGAGGTTCCATAGTGGCTTAGGGATTGGTGAATGACGATAGGGGCACTTTGGGAATTGGAATAAATAGATTAAAAAAAATTACTATTCACGTGAATAGTACCGCATGAATAGTAAAAATTTTTATTTATTTTTGTTATTTGTTTTGAATTCCAATTCGGCCCAAACTCTTATTAGGGTTTTATAATCTCATTAAACCACTAAATTAAGATCCAATGGCTAAGATTAAATTGGCTTTTATCCCACATCAGATTTTTAATTAATTTTGTTGTCTTTGGAGCACTATATAAACTCAAAGAATTCTTCACAAATTTTTGCACCAAACCTTTCAAATCTTGGGTTTATATAAGTGAGCAACTCTAAAGTTTTAAGAGTAAGCCACTGATTTTGAGGATCCTTAAATCTAATTGACTAGAGGAACCTCGAGTTAAAAGTTTTGAGGTATTTGCCTAGGCTAGAACTAATGGCAAAATACCCGTGCACTCAAGGCGTAATCTTGCCGTTGAGTTTTGGCTTTGGTGTGTGCATCTTTGGAGGCTACACACTTGGGTGGCTCTTTGGAACGTGAAAGAGCTTGCTGAGTTCGAGAAAAGCTTGTAGATTGGAGGGAGGACTGGAGGAGTCTACGGTTCAAGTAAGTATTTTTCTTTCTTTATTTTAATTAGAGTTCTTATGATAGTTAGCATGTTTAGGTTTATGTTCTTTGCATGTTTTATGAGTTTTATGCTTAGAATATATAGTAACATGCCTAGGCTTGTAGAACAATCAAAACAAATGGGTCTTGGGCAAAGGGAAAATAGCATAATAATTTTGAATTTTCGCTGCGCACTCGCGGCCGCTTCCCAACAAGGCATTGTTTGCTAGAGGTGGAAAGGTCGAGTCTTGTATAGAGGTACAAAACAAAAGGAGTTGTGACTCATTGAAGATGAAGTGCCAAAACACATTAACAGTGAGAATTTGACATCCCACTAGAATTATATCCAACGAGATTTCTATCTACCACATAGGATAGTGTGAAATTCGAATAAAATTAGTGGAAGCAACATTGTTTAAAAGACCATAAATTTTGGTAAAAACTTACTACAAAATAACCAACAAAATTTATTTTCAACAGAGTACATGATATAAAATGAATCCATTAGCCACAATACTTGACAAAGATAAACTCACAGACCCAAATTTTATGGATTGGTGTCGTAAGCTCAAGATTGTCTTGGATTATGAGCGCCTCTACTATGTTCTTGATATGATAGATCTTGATTATATTGATGATGATATCCCTCCTAAAAGGTTGTTGCTTATCACAAATAGCAAAACGATGAGCTCAAGGTGAGAAACTATATCAAAGCCTCTCTAAGCTCCGTTTTACAAGAACAATACAAAAGGATTGACTCATTGATGGAAATCATGGAACACCTATAATAATTTTATGGTGAAAGTAGCGAAACTGCTAGATACGATGTTACTAGGAAGTTGTTCAGAATGAAAATGAAGGAAGGAACTCATGTCTCTGATCATGTGCTCTAAATGATCAATTTGATCGATCAAACAGATACATTTGATCTAGGACTAATATTCAAAATTAAGGTGGATTTCATCCTACAATCTCTTACTCTCGCTTTCAAGGGCTTCATTTTCAACTTCAACATGAACAAGTTGATTAGATCAACTAGATCACTTAGTGAGCTTCATGGCTCGTTAAAGACCTATGAAAAGACCAAAAATATCTTGAAGGTTGAAGGAAATGCAAATGGACTGTTTGTTGTATCTGGTCCTCACAAAGACAAGAAAAATGAAAATGGCAAGAAGCAAGCTTCTGAGAAAAATAAGCCCACTGGAGGGATATTGAAGAAAGGAAAAGAAAAGAAGGCCCAAAATGAGTGCTTCTATTGCAAGAAGAAATGACATTGGAAGAGGAACTGTCCTCAGTACATTGCGAGTTTGAAGATGCCCAAAAAGGTACATCCTCATTCTTTGTTATTGAAATGGATCTTGGTATAAGTTCTTTATCCTATTTCTTGGATTTTAGATTCTGCTGCTACTTCACATATTTGTATATCTCCGCAGATTCTAAAGAGTACAAGTTTACTCAAGAAAGGTGAAATGATCTCCAAAGTTGGAAATGGAGAGCTTGTCTTCGCAACTACCTTAGGGACTTGTCATCTTCCTATGCCATCAAGATATTTAATTTTATTAGATAAAGTTTTATATTTTTACAGTGTAATGATGAGTGGTAAATCTATCACTATTTCCCACTCATTTAACCTAATATTTTGTATAGTTTTTTGAGCTTTGTGAATATTTTGATGTGTTTTGTGTTATTTTGTAGATAAATAAAATTTCAGGACATTCTGGAGGTGATTTGGAGCAAAACAGTGAAAATTGGGAAAATGGGCATTTTGGTAATTTGTCCGCGTCGCGACGCCAGGATCCTACGCGTCGCGACGCCTAAAGTGCGCCGGACATGCTAACGTGCGCCGAGGGACACGTGTCAGAATCTGAGAAATTGGACTTGCTAACGTGCGCCGACCTTGCTAACGTGCGCCTCGCCACGTGTCATCATCACAGAAGATCTGCTAAAATGCGCCGTGTGCCACGTGTCGAAATCTCATTGGACCAAAGAAAGCGCGTGCCACTTGTCGAGTTTTCATTGGACCGAATCACCGGTGAATCACATGCTACCACGTGTTAATCTCTCATTGGACCAATCCTAAACGCGTGCCCCGTGTCAGATGTTCATTAGACCGAAAGCTCAGCCAATCATTGTCTGCCACGTGTCGTCTTCTCATTGCACCACCTTTACCGCGTGACACGTGTCATCACCAGATTCTGCTGACAATGCGCGTGGTCAAAAGCCGCGTTGACTGAAAACGCGTTCTGGCGTCGCGACGCCAAGCACTTCAACGTCGCGACGCTAGCCGCAAAAATTGTCTATAAATTGAGCTCGAGATTTCAGTTTTAATTGCACCATTCTCTCTCATTTCTTTGATGTAAATAGGGAGTTTCTCTCTCTAATTTCTTTTAATTTAAGTTTTGTAATTAATTTTTAATTACATTCTGTAATAGTAATTACTTTTTGTAATAGTAATAGTAATTTATCTTGTTTTTACTGTTTCAGTTTTACTATTCAACCATGATGAGGTAACTTCTCCTTGCTAAGGTGAAAGGTAATTCTTTTACTGTTAATATTTAGATTAATCTCCCTTAAATATAATATATTTACTATTTAAAATTTGACTTAATAAGGATACCACCATATTGGTCGGTTGGCTATTAAATTTAAATTGGTTTAAACCTGACTAATCAATGATACCGCCTATATGGCTGGTTGATAATTAAATTTTCTTACCGCCTATATGGCAGGTTCATGGACAAATCATACCGCCTTTATGGCTGGTCGGACTTAATTTGAATTAATCAGGTTACTGCCTATATGGATGGTTGGTAATATTATCACAAGTTTATATATTATTTTATGGGAGATATTTAAAATAGTAAATAGTAAAAGTAATTCATTTTACCTTAACATTTTATTTTATTGTTATTTACTTTTCAGTATTTACTTTACCGCATTTACTATTTCACATTTTTACTTTATGGCTTTTACTTTTAAGTTTTTACTAGCCCTAGCCATGTGTCATAACTAAGTTAGTTATCTATGGTTGTGATGAATTTCAATATCACTGGTTTATAAGGGTTAGATTATAGTTTGGGTAATATAAAGATTTATTTATTGAGTCTTAATCTTAATGCTTTTTATTAACTGACCATTAATAAAATTGATTAGGTAAACTTAAAATGAACTAGACATAGGGATTTTAAGTTTGAGACCTTAGACTCAATAGCCCACGATCTTCCTTGAGGATAGATAACCCTTTAATAGATTTCTTTACAGGATAGACATATACCTGTCGGGCGGGGGTAGCCATAATTGGAACTTAAACTTAATGAATCCAGATAATTTGGTTGACATAGACATATGGTTCAATTGGGTTAAACTGGGTGTTTGTGTCTGACCATCGACAGAGGCTTTCACATAATTTAGTGTTCCAGGTTAATAAATCAATATATTACCCAGCTATAGGATAACCACTTCATCTTTAAATAATATTGAAAAGATTCACAACCCTAGATAGTTTTTAATATTGAATTTTCTTAAAACTTACTGTTGAAAAATTTTATTTACTTGACTTTAAATTGAGAATCGTCGCCATTTCAAATCAATCAAACAACCTGTTAGATACTAGTAATCATTTAACATCATAAAATTAATAGCTTAGGTATTAAGTCCTCGTGGGATCGATACTTTTTATACTACTTGAATGATACATGCGCTTGCGTTATACGTGTGTGTTTACGCCGGTCATGTAATAAGAAACATTATTTCCATTCCAGTTTTGACGAAATGTAATTATGAATTTCATTTTATCAATGAGAAATACAATATTTATTATTTGAATAAATTTATTGGCATTGTACTAAATATGAATGGATTATATATCTTACAATTGAATGAGAATCATGACAATGAATGAAACGCGGTAACAATAAAGCGACCAAAAGATAATCCCAATTCAAGATTTCTTTGGCACTTAAGATTAGGTCCTATTGGAGACAAAATAATTTCACAATTAGAGAATGAAGGCTTACTTACTTCATTAAGCTTATAACCTTATCCAATTTGTGAATCATGCCTCAATGGAAAAATGACAAAGTCACATTTTGTAGGACAAAATGAAAAAACCAACCTTGGAACTTATATATACTGATGTATGTGGGCCACTTAGTATAGCAGCTAAAAGTGGTTTTCAATACTTTTTTACTTTCACTAATGATTGTTCAAGATTTGGGTATTTGTACCTAATGAGTCATAAGTCAGATACTTTTGAAATGTTCAAAGAATATAAGAATGAAGTAGAAAATAAATTGGGAAAAAGTATCAAAAGTCTATGATCTGATCATAAAGGAGTATACTTAAGTACCGAATTTAAAGATTATCTTAAAGATCATGGGATTGTGTCACAAGTTACACCTCCTTACACACCTCAACATAACAATGTCTTTGAAGGGAGAAATCATACTCTATTGGATATGGTATGTTTCATGATGAGCTTTGTTGACATACTAATGTTCTTTTGGGGATACGCTCTCCAAAAAGCCTGCATGTTCTAAATATAGTTCGAACCAAATATGCTCCCAAAACCTCATATGAGATGTGGTATGAGAAACATCCTAACTTAGGATATTTGAAGATTTGGGGTAGTCCAGCGTATGTAAGGAAATTCTTTACAGAAAATCTAGACTCAAGATCTGAATAAAGTCAATTCATAGAATATCTCAAGGATTCAATGGGATTACTTCTACATTCCCTTTGATCATAAGATTGTGGTTAGTATGAATGCTACTTTCCTTGAAGACTGTATAGTTCAAGAAGGAAGTACTGCAAAAGAAGTAGACCTAAATAGAGAGGTCTCTCAAGAAGAGAATTCTGAAAATCAAAATGACTTACCTCAGAAGGAACTAGAACAAGTAGAACATGAAACACCTCAAGAAACACAACACTTCGTAGGTAAATAAGGGAATCTTACACTCCTTTGAGATACACCCTAGTCAATCAAGAAGACTTTGAATTTTTCATGATTGGTGAAGCGGTTCATGTGGATGACGTCAGAAACTACGAAGAAATAATGTCAAACATTGACTATACTAGATGGCTTGGAGTTATGAATTCTGAAATGGAATCCATGTATTCTAATCAAGTATGGACACTTGTTGATCCTCCTGAATGAATTAGTCTTATTGGGTGTAAATAGGTCTTTAAGAAAAAGATTGGAAATGATGGTAAAGTAGAGACTTATAAGGCTAGACTTGTGGCAAAAAGATATACTTAGAAACAAGGAATTGATTACGAGGAAACCTTTTCGCCAGTGGCTATACTAAAATCCATTAGAATTATTTTAGCTATAGCAGCTTATTATGACTATGAGATTTGACAGATGGGAGTCAAAACGATATTTCTAAATGGATTTCTTGAGGAAGAAATTTATATGAAGCATCCCGAAGGTTTTATTTCTAGATGAGATAGTCATAAATTATGCAAGCTATAAAGATTAATATAAGGTATAAAGTAAGCATTTAGAAGTTTGAATCTACGATTTAATGATGCAATCAAAACTTTTGGTTTAATAAAAATATAGATGAGTCATGTGTTTACAAAAAGCTCAGTGGGAGCGCCATCGCATTCTTGATATTATGTGGATGACATATTACTATTCGCAAATGATGTAGCTATGATGACATCTATCAATGTTTGGTTATCCAAAACATCTTAATGAAATACTTGGGAGTAATAACCTACATTCTTGGCATAAAATCTATAAAGATAGATTCAAAAGAATGATTGGTTTATCCCTAAGTCTGTACATAGAAAATATGTTTAAGAGATTCAATATATTGGACTCGAAGAGAGGTCTGTTGCCTTGTAGGCATGTAAATCATCTAAATCGATGAGTCCCAAGACACCTCAAGAGTGAGCACGCATGAGTCAAATGTCATATGCATCTATCATAGGTAGTCTCATGTATGTCATGTTATGTACAAGACTGGACATCTCATTTGATGTTAGTGTAACAATCATATTTCAATCCGATCCAGGAGAAAATCATGAGATAACAGTCAAGGAAATCTTTAATTACTTAAGAAGGCCTAAGGATATGATATTGACCTAAAGTAGAATGATTTAAGGACTCAAAATTTAAGACAGATACGGATGATTATAAGTCGACCTCTGGAATCATTTTCTTATGTAATAGAGGAGCATTCAGTTAGAAGAGCACCAAACAATCCACTATTGCGGACTCCACTACTGAGGCAGAATACATAGCGGCTTTTTGGAAGCAATAAAGAAAGCGGTTTGGATGAAGAAGTTCATTATAGAACTAGGTGTGGTTCCAATCATTGAAGGTGTATTTGCTTTGTACTACGACAATAATAAGGCTATAGCACAAGCCAATGAACCTAATTCGCACCAGAAGTCCAAACACATTGAACGAAAGTATCATATACTCAGAGAATATGTTGGAGATGGACACATTGTCGCTCAGAAAAAACCTTCGGCTGATAATGTAGCTGATCAAATCACGAAGCGTCCATTGTTACAGTTCTAGGACTACTATAGCAGTGTGTATAATGTGTAGAAAAATTATCAAAATTTTTAGAATCGTTCCGGAAATATTTTGGGAATTTTTTGGCAAAGTCCGCACCATTCAAAAAATGGTAATTTATTGAAATTACAATAATCAGCTACTGCTACAATGAACGGATCATTGTATAGTAGGTTGGTCTGGTACCATGGCTGATCCGGTTGTCCGATTATCTCGATCGTCCAGTTTGGTGAACTAGTAAATCGATTAACGTGTAACCGCAGAAAATGTTTTCGAAGATTTTGTCCTGAGTTTTTATGCATAATCACTCCCAATATTTGATATTAATAAGTGATTAGGGTGAAATACGGATAAATTAGAGGTATATGATGCCAGTTAATTTATCCGATTAAAAAAGTTTTAAAAGTCAACTTCGTCCACCAGCGCGTTTCTGCCACATTTGCCCCAACAGCTCCTACTTTACAGCAAGCAGTTCAGAAATTCCTGCTAGCTAGTTGTAGCGAGCCTTTTCATTAGTTGCGACTCTTTTCTTATAAATATCACTGAGGAAGACATTTCTCTGTTAAGATAAATTTGAGGACTTCACAGAACATGATATCATTGTACATCCCGCCTGATGCCAAGATGCTACCAATATGAAACAGGAAAACTCATCTCCATAAGCCTCTAATGCAACTCAAATTTCGGCATAACCTCTGCTAAAAATCATGAAACCTGGATCAAAGTCCAGCACCTCGAGGTGTCCTGATATTAAATACAATCAATTATTCTCAACTCATATTCTAAAAGGCCTTCGGCCTGACAAAATCTCAACTCATAAGCAAATAGGCCTTCGACCTGACATATCTCAACTTATAAGAAAATAGGCCTCCGACCTGACATTAGAAAGATAACTACAAACAACTACGTGCTCAGCACGATTAAAATTATACATATGATACAAATAAATAAAACTAAGGTTGTGGGACCCCTGATAAGTGCGGTTTATGCTCACTTATTCCTGCATTCTTAGCTTACTATTTTGTTAGTTTCCGTATCATTTAATGTATTTTGTAGTTCTTTTATATTTTATTTGTAGGAAGCATTGATACATGGATCTTGGGGAATTTATACATGTTTTTGGACCATTCGGACGTATCGGAAGTACGTGGGAAGAGTGAAGAACGCAGAAAATAGCAGCCAAAATTTGTGATTGGCGCAGCGGCGCCCCTTCAGGGTTCCATACATAAACACAGAGGGTTCCCGGAAACGGCGCCAAAAACTTGTTGCGATATTTTATATCGTACCGCAAGTGTACAGTGTCAAGTTTTAGTATAAATGAGTGAAAAAGTGTCGAACCCACATGGATTATTTTAAACTCACACTAAGTACTATAATTGATAATCCTAACTTTATTCAGAAAATAAATAATAAAGATTAACTAGATAAATAATATATAAAAATATTTAGATATGAGGAACTAATACGATAGAGATTCTAGAGTCTGATTTCACCTAACTATCCCCTATGTATTTTTCATGCCAATTAACTTGTTCAGTTGTATTGCTTATAAGTCAATAATCCTAAGTATTCACTCCCTCCCCCGAGTATCAGTGAAAATATTATCAACTGCAGATTTCGATATCCCTATAAAAATCTAGTAATTAACAACTCATTACGTCTTGTGATTCTATGTTAATGACTTCAAATGAACTATAGGTTCTCCCAAACTCTATAAAATCCTAGGTCATATTCTCTAGATCCATTCAAAATCACTCTCTCCCGAGTGATAGATTCTAAACATGCATCATCTCAAATTGTGGCCAGCAACCAAGAAGCATTAAACTCAAAAGAATATAAATAAACTTAATAACACTTCATAACAAAATTAACAATCAATACGAATGTTCAAGCATCAGTTACATCATTCTCCAGAATTAAGGAGTTAGTTCATGACTAAGGATAAAAACAATAAAAACATGTCATGAATCTAATGGAAATCATTAGAGTTCTAAGAAAGAAACAAGAAGATAAAACCCGAATTGAATCTCTTCCTCTTCGGACATCACCGCCTTCGTATCCTCTTGTCGCTCTTCAATCCTCCTCATTGGATCTCTCTAAAATTAAGTTTTTTGTGTTTTGTATTATCCTACTCCCTTGATTTTGGACGAACTTATGTATTTATAATAGTGTAACGACCAGTAATCTTTACTACTGTTGCACTATAGTACTGTTCCATCATGGAACGAGTGTTATATAACATAAACTATGTTCGAGCATATGTATATGCATGAAACGACTTTGGGGATAAACGGTAAATTCTTCGAAACTTCGATGCGAAATTCTATGATGTTTCACTATGGACAGCCCATGGTTTTTGGGCCGTAACTTTCTGATTCGAAATCCAATTTTTATGAATTTTATATGTCTGAAAGCTGAGATCGAGATCTACAACTTTCGCATTGAATGTTTTTCCAATTTCGGACCAGAAGTAAGTCAAAGACGCAGATCAAAAATTCAGATGAATCGTACCCGATGGCATTCTAGTAAATTCCAAAAAGTTCTTCAAAATTCTACACACTTCCTTAACTCAAATTACCAAGTATAAAAGGAAACACTATTCACGTGTTCCTAAAATGAGAAGAGAATGGAAGAAACGTGGGGAAAGAAGAAGAATGGGGGAAAAGAGAAGAAGAGAAAGAAGAAGAAGAAGAAGAAGAAGAAGAAGAAGAAGAAGACAGAGGAAGGAAATGAGGGAAAATGAAGCAAGGATTAACATGTCACCAATGAATGATTTGAGGAATGGTGGAATTCAACAAAGAGGAATTAAGGAAACTTTAACCCCAGTTTTGGATATTGATGTTTTGATGATTTAAGCATTGATGAGTATTATTGAGTTAAAACAATTGATGTTTGTATGGTTGTAGTGATAGGAAATTGATGATTGTGGGAAAACCCCCAATTTGTGAATTTTGGATGTAAATTATTGTTTAGAATGATGTTGAGGATGTTTTGGATGCTTATTGTTGATTTTTACTTGTGTGGGATGTTTGAGAGATGTGTTGGTCTAATTTGGGTATAAGAAGATGAAGTTAAGGCCTAAATTTTAGCCTTGCATCGCGACGCAAACCATCATGCATCGTGACACGTTCTGGGCAATTAGTGAAGATCGATTTCTGGACTGCACGTGTCGCGACGCGCAAGGCAAAATTTTGGAAACCTCTATGGACGATGCGCGTCGCGACGCGGCCTGTGTCACGACGCGAACATTAAAAATTGCCCAAATCAGTTTTAAACCATTCCAGTTCCACCCAAATGCGTTAAAAGCTACCCTATAAGTCTTGTATCAACTAGTACATACATATTGCATTATATTAAGAGTACGATACCCTCAGAATGATAGCGCCTACTAGAATAAGCAGATTTTAGCTTGTATCCAAAGTGTATTTCTTAGTCCATTCCTAACCTAGTTTATTCGTTGAAGATCATCGCAGGAATCAGAGTTTTCTCTACAAGTGAATAATACCAGTCAGACTTCCTAACAGTGAGTGGACATTTTCTCTTTTACTGGATTTTCATTTCGTATTTTCTTATCAGACTTATTTTCACGCTTTTAGGGCGTGAGATGATTTTACCACAGTTATTACATGACAGTTTATGATTTACGTTATGATTGAGACAAAAACGTTTTCAAAGTATGATTTTATGGTTTTTCGGGGCATGGGGGAAAAACCCACCCCAGTATGTAACTTGAGATAGCCTAGAATTGACGGACAGAGAACATGTGCACATGTAGAGGACTGGGGGGACGACGATACGTAACGCCCCCAGATTCTAGTTCAGGGCTAGGGGACGGCGATACGCAACGCCCCTAGACCCTAGTTTCAGAGCTTGGAGGGTAGCATAGATCTGCACCCCCAATTCTAGTTTGTGGCTTGGGGGACGGCGATACGTAACGCCCCAAGACCACCAGTTTCAAGGACAGTAGTGGCTAGGGGTGGGAAAAAAAACCGACCGAACCGAACCAAACCCGACCAAATTTATGGTTTTTTTCTAACGGTTCGGTTTGCGGTTCGGATTGGCCCACCCCAAATGGTTTACGGTTCAGTTCAGGAGCTAATTCGAACCGCACCTGTTAAACCGAACCGAACCGTTATAATTAAAAAAATTATATATTTTTATAAAAAAATGTATTTTTCTTTTAATTTTATTCTATGTTTTTTTATTAGTATGTTAATACTTTTATTCTTAAATTTTTTGTTAATATATTTATTTGTTAATACTTTTATTCTTCAATTTATTTGTTAATACTTTTATTCTTAAATTTTTTATTTTATGGTAGCATCATTATTCTTGAAAGTAAGATGTTGGATTTGTCTCTTAATTAGAATGATGGTAACATCATTATTCAAGGTAATTTTTAAAAAATACAAGAATTAATTGTGCCTCATTTTTCAATCCTTAATGGAGTGCATGTGTTCCTTGGAGTCACAGCTTACACCCTAGCACTTCATACTATTCGTTGGATAAACTATTTTTTTCTTTTTTTTCTTCACTTAAGTGGATGAAAATTTGTTTTAAATATAATAATATGTAAACCGAACCGAACCAATCCGTAAACCGCTGGTTTAAAAAATTTTCAATCCGAACCAAACCGTTATTTAATGGTTTGGTTTGAGAGGTAAAAAATCTGAACCATAAAATATGGTTTGGTTCGGTTTTTAGCAAAAGCCGAACCAAACCAAACCGCGCCCACCCCTAGTAGTCGCATGCTTTGGGGGACGACGATACGTAACGCCCCAAAGTCATGAATTTACACTGCTCGCTCCAGTTAGGCATATGGGGGGTACGGCGATACGTAATGCCCTCATATGTCAAGGTTTTCAGATAAAAAGCAGTTTACATTTATCAGATTTTCAGTAACATAGTTTTCAGGAAATCAGAGATCAGAAATAGTTTTCAAAAACCAGACTTTCGAAAGAAAAATCAGAAAGATAAGATTTATAACAGTGTTTTCAAAGTAAAGTTTTCAGAAAAAAGTTTCCATATAATTTAATTCTGAAACTTTGGTTTTAGAACTAAATGATTTTATATCGGTATTTCAGTTGTTTTTATCGTCCACTCACTTAGATCGTACGACGATCTAACCCCCCACTCTCAGTTTTCTTGTTTTGTATGTATTCCCGGAGGACGAGCTCGGGAGGACGGACACTGATGCAGTCACTAGAGTATGAAGTCCACCAGTTCAAGATAGGGAGAGAGTAAGAGTCCAGTCAGAGTAAGTCAGGAGACATGTATTAGTCTTAAGTAATGTGATAGTTATTGTAAACAGATGTTATTAAGTTTACAGTCATGATCATTGAGTTTGTATTCCATGTTGATGAGTTTTGGGAATTGCTTCCATACTTATGATTTTGATTGAGAAATGAGTTATAGTGTATTGTATAGTCATAAAGACAGAGACTCAGGGGAATAGTATGGCCTATTCCATGCCGGTAGCATTTTCCAAATCGGGGATGTTATAAATAGAGCCTTGGGGTCCTTGTGTTGGGGTAAGCGCAGCGAAAGCTCGCGGCGGAGGGCGAAAATGATTTTTAAACTTTTTAAAATTTTCCGAACGAATTAATTAATATCAAATATTTTTAATTCACTCAAATAAGTTTAAATATATTATTTATAAACATTTAATAACATAATATATTTCATTACACGATGAATTATTTTACGAAAATAATTTTCGACAAATACTACGCGTAACGGCCAAACGGTCAAACCGATTGACCAACCGCCGAGTCGGGCCATCCCGAACACTCGGGCAGTGTTTAGTCAGCCCTTGGGCTGCCCGAACAGTGCCCAGTTGCTGGGATCACAGTCGACATGCAATGAGCTCATTTTGACGCGAATTTCATCATTTTCTCGTGTTTTCGCCCCAGAATAATTTCCGGAATTTATCCACCACCGAATACACATTTGTTGGGGCAGTTGTGGAACCATTGGGTCGGATAGGTGCCCCGGGCCACGGAAATAGGTCTAACCCATGAATATCAAGTATAAGTGTAATTGTAAATCATTTAATAAAATACTATATTCCATTACGAGTGTATACGAAAAACCGGGACTAAATAGGAGTCCAGAAGCTCCAAAACGAGCGAAAATAAAATTGGCGCACGCGAAGGACTTCACGCGCGTGCAGTACACGTGCTACAGTGTGCGCGCACTGTAGTGCCCAGGCTGCTGCTCTTTTTTTTTGTTTCATTTTCTTTTTACATTCAGCTCACATTCCAGTGAGCTGAATGGATTAGGGTCTTTGACCCTAATCAATTCCGGTCTTCCCTAAACACTTCAAAAACACCCAAAATTAATTTTTAATTTCAAAACCATCATAAACATATATTATAGAATAAAAATCAAGTTTTTCAAAATATCAAATATTTTTCCAAAAACATAAATTTATTCTAAATATGAATTTGTGTAAATTTTGAATCCAATACACAAACCATTTTAGAATTCCAATTAGAAATGTCTCATGAACAATTCTAATCCACCTAAAGGTGGTTAAGTGAATTTAGAATGGTAGCCATAGCTCTAAGCTTTAATTTAGAGTTCCAAACTCTAATTAATTGTTCCATGTCCAACATGAACATCTTTGACCTAATTACAAGCATGTTGTGTTTATACTTCTAAAGTATCCTAACACAATTAATTAGCCTTATTCAACATTAAGCTATGTGATCATGCATCTAATACACAAATAAACATAGCTTAGGAGAAGATCAAACATTACCTAGTAAGCTTGATGCAAGATCCAATCTACTTCTCCTTTGTTGAAATTGTTGGAGAACCTCCAAGGTGTGCAAGCTTGACTCCAAGATCCAATCTTGTTTCCAATGCTTCTAAGTTTCACTTCAAGATCCAATCTTGATTTCTCCTTAATGAAATGTTTTAGAGACCTCACAAGCTTCTCTAAACACTTCTCTAACTTAGGCTAATCTCTCAAGAATTTGCTTATGCTTGTATTTGAACTTGTAATTAAAACCTTCTTAAAGCTTGCTATTTATAGAAAAACTTAGGCAATTTTTAATTAATAAAAGTTGTAATCAACTTTTAAGTGGGCTTAATCTAATTTGTCCAAATACATATAATTAGGTGTGACTAATCTCCATTGTCTCCCACTTTAATTTAATCCAATTAAATTAAGCCAAGGATTAGGAAATGGATTAGTTAAATGTTTGCCACATTGATTTAATCCAATTAAATCAAACCAAAATCACCTATTATTACATATTTACAATTACCATAATATCCTCAAATGGTAGAGATAATTATGATTTTAAAATTAAACCCTTGTGTAATTATTGAATTAATCCAAATAATCCAATTAGGTCAAAGTAAATAATCAATGTTATCCAATAACACTTGATTATCTTAGTTGATAATTATAATATCGAATATTATATTTTATAAAAAATAATCGGCTACCCAAGTGCTCAACGAGTACACTTCATATTGGGACTCTCTAAATTCAGACATGTTCGTCATATAAGCCTAGCTAATATGTACGCAATTCGGCCACCTCCGAATTCGTGAAAAACGCGAACGACCTTTCTGAACTATACAAGTCGAGGTCATCATATATGTTTAACAATCCCTCCGTTGTAGGCTATCCGAGTTGTGCTTAGGAAACATAGAATATACCGTCAAGTTTCCAAGACGCACATCTCATGTCGACATGTCCACGATTCTTCATAACTGATGTGATCCACCATAGGTGATCGACTTTGGCCAAAGATTTAAGAATCATGACTTTACAAACATGGATATCGAAACCCCTTATGGTACACATACGGGCCGACGAATCTTATATTGCTTCACACTTGATTACTGAGTGCATCGGTCCACACCCAACAAACATCTAGAGGCCAGACCATGAAAGGTTTCTGACATACATGGCATCTAAGTGTGGAGGATCTCACACAAAATCAATGCTATCCTATAGTCAAAGGATTACATATGCTACTCGACTCGAGGAGATTCTATTGACGGTGGTGTGTACTTCCAACTATTAGGAATCACCTATGAGTCATTCAATATTCGCTCCAACGAATACCCACATGTCTATACGAGTTTCCAACACTCATGATACATCGCGTTAAACCATTGGAACTCCAATTCCAATATACGAAATGTGCTAGTCTTCTAGATTATAGGAATTTGACTGTATTTCAAAACCAACGACTAGGAATATTTACTTTAAGAATAGTTTACACCTAGTGTCAAGACTATTCTAAGGTCGATGTCATTCTTACCATATCGATACATACGCGTAATGACAATACCATTAATAAAGTATGAAATGAAAAATATAGTTATTTTATTAATAAATAATAAAATGTACAATTCGGATTGGCACTCCAAGCACCAACTCCATCAACATCCTATATCATCCAAACAACATATTTTTCCATGAAAAATATTCTGTTTTTAAGATCAAAACCAGATATGATCCAGAATCAATTTTTATCAATTTTTCAAGCTAAAATTCAATTTATTCACAAATTAATCCAATTAACTTGCTCCAAATTTAAATCACCAAAATATAAAGTTCCAAGAACAATTCTAGGCAACATTTGAGTGGAAATATCACTTTAGAATGGCAATTTTAATTTTGAAGATTAATTCACTAATTAATCCAACAACACATGCTTATAAGAAAAAAAATATTAAGGTTAATTAAACATCCAACACCAAGTTTTTATTCAAATATATATATCCTTGATACATATATAATTTAAACATGCAACATACATATCTCATACATATTTCACATGCTTAAAAACAAAACTAAGAAAATAAAAAATTAGGAACTTAAATTACCTTAATTTTCAAGTTCCAATTTTCTTCACCTTGGTGTTGTTAGTTTTGTTGCAAAAACTTAACCTAATTTTTTCTTTGGTTCTCACACATGAGAAATGACCAAAAAGCTTGCAAAATAAAAGTAAGTTTCATTTATATATTATTTTAGCCCAATTTCGAATTTTGCAAGAAATTTCAGCAAAAATAACAATTATTTTTTGTTAAAATTTTGCCACCTCATTGATCTTATCCAAAATAAAATTTTATTTTGATTTTTATTAATTAAAATCCATGTGTCCAAATTGCATGGTTTGGCAAATCAAATTTTTCCAAAGATTAAGAATATTCCATGTAATATTCTTAATTAAAAATTAATTAATTAACAAATTAATCAATTTATTTAATAATTAACAAAAAGATAAAATAAACACATGGAAAAATATTCTTCCATTTTATTATTATTATTATTATTAATTAATTAATTAATAATAATAACAAAATAAGTGTCAAAATCCAATAGGTTAATAATGTGTATCTAATCTAAATTATTTATCGTATACAAATACACATTATTTAATACGCATGTGTAAATTATGAATAATTTGAATTATCCATAATTAATTGCCAAAGTACTCAACGAGTACACTTTATATTGTGGGACTCTCTAGGTTCAAGTTTATTTGTCATGGAAACCATTTTCATGTCCGTAATTCATCCACTAATAAATTACGAGGACCACAAATAATCGAGTTGAACCATCAAAGTCGAAGTCATCGCATATATATAATCTATCTGTCATAGGTTATCTGTATTGTTCCGGAGATATAGATTAAACGTAAAATCTCTGCTATGAATAATTCATGTGTCGCGACATAATTATGATTCTTCAATAAATATTCAGAACTCGTTTCCAAATCATACCTCGGCCAAGGATTTTAAATAATCACAAATTGGACACCTAAATCTCGTACACATGACTGACAGATCCTCTTTGGATACATCACAGGATATCGTGAGTATCAGTCCATACCCAACGAATATGCAGAGTTCTGATATTAAAAGATCGTTGACGTGACTGTCATCAAATTACGAAGGATATCTCACATATCCACAGTGGTATCACAAGTCAAATGAGCTAATATGCTATTCGACTCATAAATATTTCTATTGAAGTCGGTGTACCATCTATCAGGAATCTTCGAATGAGTCGTTCAATATTTATCCAATAAATACCTACGTATCTATACGAGCCTCCCAAGACTCATGATTTACTGAGATAAACCATTAGAACAATTCTAATATACAATACGTACCGGTCTCACGAGTTTACTAATCGACCAGATATGTAAACCTTGACCAGGAACATTTAAAGAATGAATTATATTGTGACATTTCTCAGTAACAATTACGGCGCTTTTGTAATTATGTCACAACTATTTATTCTGCGATCATTTACGCCTTTACCATATATAAGATTATATTGATGAAAATTACTTAATTTTATTCATAATAAAATATAATGTACATCGTATTTACAATAAATACAACAAAATTTGGCATGCCGAGCACCAACTCCAACATGTTCTCCCACTTGCTCTTGTGCCAAATTTGATGGTATCTAATACCCATCGCCTCTACATTTCTATCATATAGTCTCGGAGGCAAGGCCTTCCTAAGCGGGTTTGCTATGTTGTCCTCTCCAGATATCTTACATATGGCAACATCTCCTCGAGCGATGATCTCATGAATAATGTGGTACTTTCATTCCACATGTTTTGATTTCCGATGTGCTCTGGGTTCTTTTACTTGTGCAATGGGACCACTGTTATCACAGAACAACGGGATCGAATCCTCGATGTTTGGGACAACTCCCAATTCAGTGATAAATTTTCTAATCCAAACAGCTTCCTTTCCAGCATCTGATGTCGTAATATATTCGGCCTCAATGGTGGAATCAGCTGTTGATCATTGTCTAGAACATTTCCAACTGACTGTAGCATTATTAATAGTAAATACAAAACCTGAGGTAGACTTTCTATCATCAGGATCTGACTGAAAGTCAGAATCTGCATATCCTCTTATCTGTAAATCACCTTCTCCATAAATAAGAAACTTATCCTTAGTACCTTTTAGATACTTTAGGATATGTTTAACGACCATCCAATGGTCGTTACCTGGATTTGACTGATATCTGCTAGTAACACTTACTGCATGGCTAATATCAGGTCTCGTACATAACATGACATACATAATGCTTCATAAGCATGATGCATAAGGTTGACTAGACATTCTAGCCTTTTCATCTTCTGTCTGAGGACACATCTTCTTCGAAAGATGAACGCCATGTCGAAAAGGTATATTAGCAACTTTATAATTGCCAAAGTTGTACCTTTCTAGGATCTTATCTATATACGATGATTAAGATAACCCAATCAGCTTCCTTTCTCTATCCCTATAGAGTCTTATACCAAGTATATATGAAGTTTCACCCAAGTCTTTCATGGAGAAGTTTTTACAGAGATATGTTTTAACACCCTGCATCATTCCAAGATCATTTCCAATGATCAGGATGTCGTCAACATAAAGCACTAAGAACCCGATCATACTCCCACTAACCTTCTTATAAACACAATGTTCTTCTTCATTTTTGAGAAAACCAGAAAATCTGATTACCTAATCAAAACGAAGATTCCAACTATGCGAAGCTTGTTTAAGCCCATAAATGGACTTCTTAAGCTTACAAACCAAGCCAGAATTTTGGCTGGAGACAAAACCCTCCGGCTGTTCCATATAGATTTCTTCATCAAGAAATCCATTAAGAAAAGCCGTTTTGACATCCATTTACCAAATATCATAATTAAGGTTCGATTTCCTACCAACCCATATCTCATATGGAGCAGTGGGAACAACTTTAGAAGGAACCCTATTCAGCAGATGTGCAGCAGTTAGAAGAGCATACCCACACATAAATTAAGGCAGATCTGTAAAACTCAACATAGATCGGACCATATCCAATAAAGTCTGATTTCTCCTTTCAGATACTCCATTGTGATGTGGAGTACCCGGAGGAGTATATTGAGCGAGAATCTCATTCTCTTTAAGATACTCGGTGAATTCACTACTCATATATTCACCACATCGATCGGATCGAAGGCATGTGATGAATTTACCAGTTTGTTTTTCTACTTCATTTCGAAATTCTTTGAACTTTTCAAAGGTTTCTGATTTATGTTTCATCAAATAAACATAACCATATCGTGACAAATCATCGGTAAATGTTACGAAATAAGAAAAACCACTATGAGCAGTGTGACTTATCGGACCACATACATCACTATGTACGAGCTCTAATAAGTCAGTGGCTCGATGTCCAACACCAGTAAATGGGGCTTTGGTCATTTTACCCTGAATACAAGATTCATAAGTTGGAAAAGATTGTATTGTTAGATTCTCAATCAAACCATTCTTAACCAGCTGGGTTAGGCGTCAACACCTATATGACCTAAGCGCATATGCCACAATTATGTATCATTTATTTCAGATCTTTTACGTTTATTATCCCCAATTTTATAAACATCTCTAATGGCATGCAAAATATAATGACCTTGCGAATTTGAACATTTGTGTAACAAAACATCATTCATATTATATATATATACATAGAACGATTCTTAATATGTACATGATATCATTTTGTATCTAATACAAATAAGGAGATAATATTAGCCACACAACCAGACACAAAAACATAATCTGTCAAAATGATGCTGCCTCTGGATAAACGAATCTCGTATTCGCCAACGGCTGCAGCAGATAAATAATCTCCATTCCCAAAACGCAACTGCATCTCGCATGGATTAAGCATTCTACTTACCCTCAATCCTTCAACAAATTGTAGATGTGAGTCAGACTAGCAGAATCTAAAACCCATCCAAAACCAATGGCTTCACAAGCCAAAGAGATATCAATGATAGGGAAAATAAACATACCTGATGCAGAGGCTATCTCCCGTCTGACGGAAGCTATGTAGTCTGGACAGTTGCGCCTCCAATGTCCAATCTTGCTACAATGGTGGCATTTGTCCTCAACGGCTTTCTTTTTCTTCGACTTGCTTGGCTTTTCAACCTTTCCTTTAGGAGGAACACTGGAACCAGTCTTCTTTGCCTTTTTCTTCTTCTTCTTGCCCGATCTTGTAGATTGAGAAGAAGAAGAACTAGGCAAAGAGAACTTTGAGATGAGTGTCGACACACCCTTCTTGATGTCATCCTCTGCATTCTGAAGCATCATATGCAACTGAATGTAGGAACAACGAATACCATACATGTTGAAGTTCATAATTAACTGGGAATATGCCCGTGGGGGTGAGCCAAGAATCAAATTCTTGCCCAAAGTCTCATTCAGTTGAAAGTCATACTTTCGAAGCTGCTCCATAAGATCCATCATGTGCAAGACATGTGGACTCACGGGATTGCCGTCAGCCAAACGAGCGTGGAATAATTCCACAGAAATTCTATATACCAGGGTCTGCTCCTGGTTTAGAAACAGTTCCCGAAGTTGAGTTATAATGTTATATGAGTCAGACATATCAGTATATTGCCTCTTTAGATCAGGAGACATAGAACAAAGAATGAGTGACTTGACTCTCAAATCATCATCCTTCCAGTTCTCAAATACCTCTCTCTTTTCAGGTAATGACTCTGGTGCAATATCCAGCGGCACTGGATTATCCAGCATATAACCTAACTTCTCAGACCTTAAGATAATCTTAAGATCCAATTCCCATTCACTAAAATTCTCAGGACCAGTCAATTTGTTCGCGTCCAGAACACGAGCTAACATATTAGTGAAAGTAGTAGCTGCCATCATAAACTTTACAAAAGAAACAGGAGTTAGCAGATAAAAGTAATTTCATCAATATTAGAAAACATCCAACATATCATGGATTTTTAATATAAGGATGCCCTCCCACTAATTTACGTAAATTTATAATCCCCAAACAAAATATGAGAATTTAATAATTAAATTAAATTCTATAGTAGGAAGTAGACCTCACAAATATATTTGAACACACAGCTTTGGCACATTGTGCCCAAATATATTTGAAAGTAGGTAACAATTACCAATCACATCCAATGTGACTCTTTAAATAGGTCCTGAACCGTTTCCGATTCTCACTGCTTTGACATCTATTGGATGGGGCGTATTCAAGGCAATACTAGTCAATGTACATATCCAAGTTACTAATGCATCACCTCACTGCTTTGGCATCTATTGGTATGCACGTTCGCTCGAATTTGTTTCTTATCAAATGAGTTTTACCGGTATAAACAAATTTCCGTTAATCATAGTCACACTGCTTTGGCAGACACAACCATGATATCAAGAAAAATATTTATATCCGTATTGATGAGACAGACCCATTAGTGTACAATACACTCACAAAACACAAAACCTTACTATGGAGATTTTACAAAACTGTCGAACAGTTAAATAATTAATCCAATCAATTAATACTCAAACATGTGTAAAAAAAATTTGAATAAAATATCAAATATTTAAGGCATGAAAAAATTATTTTGGATGTGGGATCAGACGCTCTGATACCATTTTGTTGAGGTAAGCGCAGGGGAAGCTCGCGGCAGAGGGCGAAAATGATTCTTAAACATTTTGAAATTTTCCGAGCGAATTAATTAAAATCAAATATTCTTAATTCACTGAAATAAATTTAAATATATTATTTATTAACATTTAATAACATAATATTTTTCATTACACGACGAATTATTTTACGCAAATATTTTTGGAAAAATACTACGCGTAACGGCCAATTGGTCAAACCGGTTCACCAACCGTCGAGCCTGGCCATCTCGGACACTCGGATAGTGTTCGGTCAGCCCTTGGACTGCCCAAACAGTGCCCAGTTCCCTGGGATCATAGCCGGCATGCAATGAGCTCATTTTGACGCGAATTTCATCGTTTTCTCGCGTTTTCGCCCCGGAACAATTTTCGGAATTTATCCACCACCCAATACACATCCAATATCATCCAAATAACATATTTTTCCATGAAAAATATTCTTTTTTTAAGATCAAAACCAGATTTGATCCAGAATCAATTTTTATCAATTTTTCAAGCCAAAATTCAATTTATTCACAAATTAATCCAATTAACTTGCTCAAAATTTAAATCACCACAATATAAAGTTCCAAGAATAATTCTAGGCAACATTTGAGTGGAAATATCACTCTAGAATGAAAATTTTAATTCTGAAGATTAATTCACTAATTAATCCAACAACACATGCTTATAAGAAAAAAATATTAAGGTTAATTAAACATCCAACACCAAGTTTTTATTCAAATATATATATCCTTGATACATATATAATTTAAACATGCAACATACATATCTCATACATATTTCAAATACTTAAAAACAAAACTAAGAAAATAAAAAATTAGGAACTTAAATTACCTTAATTTTCAAGTTCCAATTTTCTTCACCTTGGTGTTGTTAGTTTTGTTGCAATAACTTAACCTAATTTTTTCTTTGGTTCTCAACACATGAGAAATGACCAAAAAGCTTGCAAAATAAAAACAAGTTTCATTTATATATTATTTTAGCCCAATTTCGAATTTTGCAAGAAATTTCAGCAAAAATAACAATTATTTTTTGTTAGAATTTTGTCACCTCATTGATCTTATCCAAAATAAGATTTTATTTTGAATTTTGTTAATTAAAATCCATGTGTTCAAATTACATGGTTTGACAAATCAAATTTTGCCAAAGATTAAGAATATTCCATGTAATATTCTTAATTAAAAATAAATTAATCAATTTATTTAATAATTAACAAAAAGATAAAATAAACACATGGAAAAATATTCCAAGAATATTATTCCATTTTATTATTATTAATAATTAATTAACATTTAATTAATTAATAATAAAAATAAAACAAGTGTCAAAATCCAATAGGTTAATAATGTGTATCTAATCTAAATTTTGTATCGTATACAAATATACATTATTTAATACGCACGTGTAAACGAGCACACTTTATATTGTGGGACTCTCTAGGTTCAAGTTTATCTATCATGGAAACCATTTCCATGTCTGTAATTCATCCACTCATAAATTACGAGGACCACAGATAATCGAGTTGAACCATCCAAGTCGAAGTCATCGCATATATATAATCCCTCTGTCATAGGTTATCCGTATTGTTCTGGAGATATAGATTAAACGTCAAATCTCTGCTATGAATAATTCATGTGTCGCGACATAATTATGATTCTTCAATAAATATTCAGAACTCGTTTCCAAATCATACCTCGGCCAAGGATTTTAAATAATCACAAATTTCGACTGCTGTTTTCTGCGTTCTTCGCTCTTCTCGCGTGCTTCCGATACATCCGAATGGTCCCAAAACACGTATAAATACCCCAAGATCCATGTATCAATGCTTCCTACAAATAAAACATAAAAGAACTACAAAATACATTAAATGATACGGAAACTAACAAAATAGTAAGCTGAGAATGCAAGAATAAGTTGGTAGAAACCGCACTTATCAAACACCCTCAAACTTAGGATTTTGCTAGTCCTGAGTAAAAGACTAAATAAAAACTAAATAAATAAACAATATGTAACAAAATTAACTATGCCACTTTCGTAGGGATTACGATTGCATTTAACGTATGCAACAAGCCTTTAAACCCCTAGGTGACCCTAGTGGACGAGTTATAGTCTCATGAGGGCTTACAGCGACGACACCCATAAACGTCATTCACAAACATGCAATCATGCTAAAATAAAAAACAAATAAAAAACAAATAAAAAATAAATAAAATAATCCTGATATTTACGCATAAAATTGTCCTCAAAGAATGCTTATCAATGAAATCAGAGAACCTTCAAAGTACTCAACTGCGACTTAAATCCAAGTTCTTGAATAAACCATCTAAGCCAGACTCACAGAGTGTGTAAAGGTTCATTCACAGCTCGACTCATAAGTAAGCCAACTCAATGATTTCATCTCAAAAATTGAGATCCGATGGGTCAAACCAACCTAGATATCTCAATTTATTCTGCATTTTCCTTTCTTTGCCCAGTATGGTATGATTTTATTTATTTTTTTTTTCAATACACCTACTTTTTAAGGCAGCATTTCTCCTCATGGTGGTCCTAACACTCGCTCATGGGTAGCTTCACGCTTATCGGTTATAGGTGGTTTCTTTTTCTTATCATACCATACATAATAACATTAGCATATTGAGATAGATATCTAAGCAAACGGTCATTCATCGGCAAACAATTTCTTTAACCAGTCACTTTACCAACTACCTAGGTTCTTACTGTTAAAAACTTATTATTAAGTGCTTACGAGTCTAACCTAGATCATCTAATCAAGGCATTAGATAAAAATCAATTAGGACTTATCGTTTCTAAAATTTCATACAAAGCAAATAAATTCATCATCAGATTTATGTTTTACCATCAATGAATAAAAAATAATTTTTTTTCTTTGAATTAACAGAAACTATCACTACATGCACACATAACACCCTCAAACTTAGAATTTTCATTATCCTCAATGTAAGATAAATATATAGAAATAAGAGTGAGGAACAACACTACCATGCATGGAGTTGATAAGGCTCTTGCTGGTCAGAATTTGGTTGCGGGGGCTTTGTGTGTTTCGTGCTACCTGCATAAATAACATGTAAACAAACAAACAAACAAATAAATAGCACACAATAAGAATAAAAATTAAAAATAAAGAAAATAATAATAAAACAAATGCAATGGTTTCCTCTCCGCTAGCACTAATTTTAACATCTTCAGCCAGACGCAACCACTCAAATGGTCATGGCGACTTCTTTTTTTGTATCCACTGACTGCTTGACATGAAAAGATAGCTTGGCAGGCTGTGACTGTTTATACCAATACCCCTTACTGCTGCTTGGTCATGAAGGAAATAATCTGCCCAATTTGTGTTTCTACGGCCTTCATTGTTGCCCCCATATTTTCCATGTGTGTCTCAATATTCTTCAGCCTTGACTCATTCTTCTCAAACCTCGCTGAAGTATTAGCAACAAACGTGCTCATGAAATCTTCCAATGAAGATTTCTGCTCAGCTCTTTGATAGTCGAAACGAGATGAAGATTGCAAGGCATTCTCTATATTAGCATATGACAGGTTCGGATGATAACAGTTAGGCATATGATTACCTCTATAGCTGTTGAAGTTCTGATTGTTCACTTATTGGACTTGCTCAAAGCTCGGGTCTCCTTCCAATAACAACCTATTTGTAGCCGCCGCTGATTCAATAGATGTTTGTGCTCGTGGATTTGTTAGGGCTGCTACTTGAGTAGATAAGGTGGAAATCTGAGCTGTAAGTGCCACAAGAGGGTCCACTTCATATATTCCAGCCACATTGGTCACTGTAGTGCGTTCACTTGGCCATTGAAAGTGGTTAATGGCCATTTCTTCTAACAAATTATAGGCATCCTCAGCTGACTTCTTGAATAGAGCTCCCCCAGCTGCCTCATCAACCACAATCTGATTCGAACCATTCAGCCCATATAGAAACAACTGAATCTGGATCCAGTCTGCATAATCGTGTTGTGGGCATCTTTCAGAGTAAATCCTTAAAGCGCTCTCATGCTTCATACAAAGTCTCAATCTCCAGCTGTTTAAATATACTAATTTTTGCTCTCAGTTGAGCTGATTTAGCTAGTGGAAGGAACCTCTCAAGAAATTATACGCCCATATCCTTCCATGTAATGATATTCCCCATCTGTATTGATTGAAGCCAATCCCACGCTTTATCCCGTAAAGAGAATGAGAGTAAGTGTAGGCTGATAGCCTCTTTAGTCACGCTATTCATCTTTATGGTATCTGCGATCTCTAGGAACATCCTTAAGTGCATATTGGGATCTTCTACAGCTGAACCCCCAAACCGTTTCCTTTGTACCATGCTGATCAATGCAGGTTTTAACTAAAAACTATTGATGTTGATGTTAGGGATATGCCCTATACCCAACTTGTGGATGGGCTATATGTACATGTATTTGTAATATTTTCATTAATTAATAAAATGGCATTCTTTATTATACGTGTCTTACATAACTTATATGAATCATCAACACTGTAATAAAGCCCTTGGAGTAATAAGACGATGGCTTCCACGCCTTATGAGAATCATTACTCTTATATATCCAAGTCATAGTTTTGTGAATAATCTGGGCGTTCACAAAGCGGAGAGACTAGCATGATGATATGATCCGCCCTTAAGTGGGGTAGCCGATCTCATAGGCTACTAGCAGAGATCCGTCCGCTTGGTGTATCACATGGATGCATGAGTTGCTCGTGTCCATCGAACTGACCGCCGAAAGTTTTCATATGGAGTGTTTATCCCATGTGTCTTTGAGAACTTTCATGTATCGATTATATGACTAGTCCTTAGACTTGAGGTCTTTACAACCTTATGTGTAGATCAAATAACTTTGACATTCTCCTTCCCTGATTCAAAAGATCCGGTCATAAGGGTATGATTGGGTCATTTATTGAAACACATGAAGTTTGTAAAGATACAACATAGAATCGCCACTCTCTCGAATAATATTTTCTTATAAGAGTAGTATTCCAGTTCGCGGGTTGATATATGTGATCAGTGCTTGAGACTGTGGCCACAGCAGAAGAATCATGTGAGATTCTTGGGTTAGCACGATTCATGACACTATCAACATCATACATTTGACTATATAGGTAGACATTTTCCATACCCTAGGTCAAACGGTGGGGATACAGTGAGGTGAGGGACCGTATTATATGTAAATCGCATACATAATAGGTATATATATCTTTCCTTCTCATTTTGGGGCCTTGACATGTTGCTAGATGTTAACCTTGGTCATTGAAATCGAACGACCATCTGATCGGAGGATAATTTATGTTCGATTAAATTATCATGATTCATTTCATGTCCAACTTGAGGGGAACCCAAAATGTCACACACAACAAAGTCGAAATCAATGGTTAACAGTGCACAGTACAAATTTAACAGCATATATGATTGTTGTATGAATTGTTCATAAATGGTTCAATGTGTTTAATTATTGAACAGATCATTTATGAGGTTCCATAGTGGCTTAGGGATTGGTGAATGACGATAGGGGCACTTTGGGAATTGGAATTTTAAAAAAAATTACTATTCACGTGAATAGTAAAAAATTTTGTTATTTGTTTTGAATTCCAATTCGGCCCAAACTCTTATTAAGGTTTTATAATCTCATTAAACCACTAAATTAAGATCCAATGGCTAAGATTAAATTAGCTTTTATCCCACATCGGATTCTTAATTAATTTTGTTGTCTTTGGAGCACTATATAAACCCAAAGAATTCTTCACAATTTTTTTACACCAAACCTTTCATATCTTGGGTTTATATAAGTTAGCAACTCTAAAGTTTAAGAGTAAGCCACTGATTTTGAGGATCCTTAAGTCTAATTGATTAGAGGAACCTGAGTTAAAAGTTTGGAGGTATTTGCCAAGGCTAGCACCAAGGGCAAAACCTCGTGCACTCAAGGCGTAGTCTTGCCGTTGAGTTTTGGCTTTGGTGTGTGCATCTTTGGAGGCCACACACTTGGGTGGCTCTTTGGAATGTGGAAGAGCTTGCTGATTTCGAGAAAAGCTTGTAGATTGGAGGGAGGACTGGAGGAGTCTTTGGTTCAAGTAAGTCTTTTTCTTTCTTTATTTTAATTAGAGTTATTATGATAGTTAGCATGTTTAGGTTTATGTTCTTTGCATGTTTTATGGGTTTTTATGCTTAGAATATATAGTAACATGCCTAGGCTTGTAGAATAATCAAAACAAATGGGTCTTGGGCAAAGGGAAAGCGACATAATAATTTTTATTTTCCGCTGCGCACTCGCGGCCGCTTCCCAACAGTGGTATCAGCGCGTCGTTTTTTTTTGATTAGTTCTCACTCGTTTGAACTCAAAATTGGGTGTTTAAAAGCTCGTTGGAAAGCTAACACCCTGAACGTAATTTTTGGCTCAAGTTTTGCATGATTTGGTTAAGATTTGAATTGTGAATTTCATTTAAAGTTCACGCGTCTTCAGAAAAATGTGAATAATAATTTTTTTGAATAAAATAAAAGGCAATATCATAATTAAATATTAATCAAAGTTATTTCATGCCTAAACTAAATCCAACATATTAAAACTCATATGCTTGATTATTCTATGTATGATTAGAATTGACATGATTATTTTAGGGTGCAACCATCTAGAGACTTTCTAAGAAATAAAGAGTGTATTGCTTATCCCTTAGCTAATTAATTATTCGTGATGAACTTAGAGATTTTTACCTTTAAGGCTAATAAATATAAATCACTTGTTTATAATAAAAGACATTATAAAAGATACAAGTGGTTGGGACAAGGGGTTAATAAAACTTTCAAACTAAAGTTAATTTAACCAAAGGTATTACTAGAGTTAGATAATGATTTGGTGTCTTCCTTCACTCACTACCTTTTTATAGCCAAAAGGAAAAGCTATGAAGACATCTAAATAATCATTTACAAAGCTTACCTTAAAGCATATTTAAAGTGTTGGACTAATTTGGAGGATCTATTGTTTATTCCTATCACCAAGGCAATAAGAGCCTAAGAGGTAAGGGTATTTAAGAGAGTTCGCTCCACCCTCCCTCTGGGGAATTTTCAATTGAGGAATTCATTTGACAGTTATTCACTTAAACTTGCTAAAATCCTCAATAATAATTTAAGTCTAAAATTTGCCTCCCATTGTAAAGTATAGACCCAAAGGGCTAAAACGTATTGGCAGGACTAGGCTTTACCAGACTGGCCAATACCATTTGTCCCTAAATCGTACTGATTGACAATGGTTTGACTTTTCTGAGTCATAAGATGCAGGGACCCTTAGGCGTGGTCTTATAACTTAGTGGCAAAGATTGGGTGTCCACAAGGACTAGCATAAGCTATGGCATGTTTGATTGCCCAACCCAATGATCTAGGAATTGTGATTTATATCATAAATTGGTTGGGAACCACCTAATTATCGTATTTTATAACGACCGGCCCTAGTCGGAGTTATGAAATGATGATAATGGGATCCTTGCCCACAAGAAATCCATCATATTGGGTTGATGCGATTTGCTTAAAATTTTAAAAAAATTGAGTGGGAGCAACTTCATAATATTAAAAGCTCATGTTATTATGAAACATTAATGAAACATATTCCTAATTTTAACATTTTCTCTTAACAGGGGGTTAAAATATTTCACAAACATTCAAATGGCAAACAGAGTATCATTTGTTCCATCTTTGATGAGCATAAGCTCAAATGGGACAACTACAATGATTGGTTTAGAAACCTTAAAATTTCTTACGACAAGAAAAGATTTTCTATGTTCTTGAAAGACCATTTCCCCATGAACCGCAGAAGATGCTGACCAAGATACATTTGATTCTTAAAAGAAACACGTCGATGATGATGAGCAAGCAGTTTGCATAATGCTTGGCTCTATGTCGGACGAACTTCAGAAAGCTCACGAAGATATGGATGCTCAAACCATCATATTTCACTTGAAGGAGTTGTATGCAACTTCCGTTCATACCGTGAGATTCCAAGTGTCATGTGCCTTATTCCAAACAAGGTATAAGGAAGGATCTGTTAGTGGACATGTGCTTAAGATGATTGGCCACATTGAAAAATTGGCCAACCTCGGGTTCATCATATATCATGAGATAGGTCACGATCTAATTCTTCAATCATTACCAAAAGAATTCTCTAACTTTATTATGTAGTTTCATCTGTCTGATAAAGAAGCTACTTTAGCAGAATTGCACAATCTGATAAAGCAAGTAGAGAAGGACTTCAAACCGGAGCTTAAAACCTCCGTCATGCTTACGGGTACGGACCTGAAGCCACGAGGCCCAAAGAAAAATAAGGCCAAGGCCAAGGGTCCAGATCACCTAAAGCCCAATGGTAAGGTGGAGAAGAAAAAAGGAAAGGGGAAATGTTTCTTTTGTGGAAAGAATGGTCATTGGAAGAAAGACTGCAGATCCTTGAAAGCCAAGGAAGCTATGAAAGCCCAAGAGGCCAAGAAGCCCAATGCTTCATGTATGTTGTATATGATTGAACTATATTCTCAAAACTCTGAACCTTCTACTTGGGTGCTTGACACCGGTTGTGGGAATCACTTGTGTAACAATGTGCAGGGCCTGAGAAATAGTAGGAGACTTCGTCATGGGGAGGTTGACTTACGCATGGGTAATGGAGCAAAACTGGCTGCATTGTGCGTGGGGACTTATTCATTAGTTTTGCCGAATGGTTTAGTTTTAGACTTAGAAGATTGTGTTTATGTACCTTCTCTAGTAAATAACATCATTTCAATTTCTTCTTTATGTAATAAAGGCTTTTCATGCCTAATAAGTTGTAATGAATGTTCTATTTATTTTAATGAAATAAAATATGGAGATGGGATTTTGAATAATGGTATATATGTCTTACAAACTAACAAAGAATGTTCAACCTCTAATATATACAACGTTAACTCGAATAATCTCAATGAATCACTTCTATGGCACAGTCGATTAGGTCATATCAATGAAACAAGATTAACTAAGCTACGATGGGTATTCAAACCCTTCAAATATAAGCCTTATGGAACTTGTGAGTCTTTTTTACTTGGTAAAATGACCAAATTACCCTTCAAAGGTAAAAGACAGCGTGCAGCGGAGACATTAGAACTCATACACTCTGATGTATGCGGACCAATGTCAGTCACCGCTAGAGGTGGATTCTCCTACTTCATTACCTTTATCGATGATCATTGCGATATGGGTATGTGTACCTTATGCGGTACAAATCTGAAGCCTTTGAGAAATTCAAAGACTTCAAGGCTGAAATAGAAAACCAGCTTAATAAAAGTATTAAGTCACTAAGGTCTGACCGAGGTGGTGAATACTTAAGCAATGAATTTCAAGAATACTTGAGAGAAAATGGCATTGTTTCCAGTGGACTCCTCCGGGAACTCCACAGCATAATGGGTCTCCGAAAGGAGAAATCAGACATTATTAGATATGGTCTGATCAATGATGCCAGACACGGATCTACCTCTTTCATTTTGGGGTCTTGCTTTAGAAACTGAAATACTACTACTAAACCAAGTTCCTTCCAAGACTGTTAGTCAAACACCATATGAGTTATGGTCTAGGAAACATCCTAGTCTTAGTTATCTAAGAGTTTGGGGATGTGACACATATGTCAAGCTCACACAAACTAACAAATTGGATGATAGGGCAGTTAAATGTAAGTTTGTAGGATATGCCTTGAACTCAAGAACATATGTGTTCTACGTCCCAAATGAACAAAGAACATTTGTCTCACGAAATGCTAAATTTCTAGAGAATGAATTCCTTCTCAAGAAATATAGTGGGAGTAGACTTGACCTCGATGAAGTACGAGAAGAACAAACTAACATAGAACTAAACTCCAGGCCCCTCAAAAGGGCAGCGACGGAACAACCACAAGGTTATGAACTCAGAAGGTCTGGTAGGGAAGACATGAGCCTGAAAGATATGGTTTCCATATTGATGAGAAACATGATCAGGTCATTGATAATGACGATCCCACCAGTTATGACGAAGCAATGCGTGACATTGATTCAGTCAAATGGCTTGAGGCCATGAAATCCGAAATAGACTCTATGTATCAGAATCAAGTCTGGGACTTGGTAGATGCACCTAAATGGATAAAACCCATAGGCTGCAAGTGGATTTACAAGCGTAAAACTGATGCAGAAGGCAATATCCAAACCTATAAGGCTAGGTTGGTGGCGAAAGGTTATAGACAAATCCAAGGAATTGACTATGATGAAACCTTCTCGCATGTTGCAATGATAAAGTCCATTCGAATTTTACTGGCACTAGCTGCACACTTTGATTATGAGATTTGGCAGATGGATGTCAAAATAACTTTTCTTAATGGGAACCTTGTAGAGGAAGTCTATATGACACAACCTGAGGGGTTTGCATCTAAGGATGATCATAATAAAGTATGCAAGCTTAAACGATCCATTTATGGACTCAAGTAAGCCTCCAGAAGTTGGAATATACGATTTGATGAGACAATCAAAGAATTTGACTTCATCAAAAATATAGATGAGCCTTGTGTTTACAGGAAAAGTAGTGGGAGTGTTGTTGTATTTCTTGTATTAAATGTCGATGACATATTAATCATCAGGAATGATATTCCCATGATGCAAGCCATCAAGCAATGGTTATCTCAGAATTTCTCCATGAAATATTTGGGAGAAGCAGCCTACATCATCGGCATTAAGATCTACCGTAATAGATCTAAGAGGTTGTTAGGACTTTCTCAATCTACGTACATAGATAAAGTTTTGAAAAGATTCAAAATGGAAGATTCCAAAAGAGGTAATTGACCTACTTGTCATGGAATCAAATTATCTAAGGAGCAATGTCCACATACTCCTTCAGATAGAGAGCGTATGAGTAGGATCCATTATGCTTCAGCAATAGGATCGATCATGTACGCCATGCTATGTACAAGACCTGATGTCTCTTATGCTCTTAGCATAACGAGCAGGTATCAGGCAAATCCTGGTGAGCAACACTGGGCAGCTGTCAAAACAATCCTCAAGTATCTGAGAAGAACTAAGGATGTGTTTTTGACATACGGAGATTGTTTCTGGTTGAAAGTCATTGGTTACTGTGATGTGAGCTTTTAGACCGATAGGGATGACAGCAGATCGCAAACAGAATATCTGTTTACTTTGAATGGCGGTGCTGTCAGTTGGAAAAGCTTAAAGTAGTCAACTACAGCGGACTCCGCCACTGAAGCCGAGTATATTACAACATCGGAGGCTGCTAAAGAAGCAGTCTGGATAAAGAAGTTCATCACGGGGCTGGAAGTGTTACCCGTGATAAAGAATGGCGTTACGATGTATTGTGACAACACGGGCGCCATTGCTCAATCAAATGAACCAAGGTCCCACCAGAAATCCAAGCATGTACTCAGGCGATTTCATCTTATCAGGGAGATTGTTGAGAGAAAATAAGTTATTATAGAGAAAATACCCACAGAAGATAATCTTACAGATTCTAAGACTAAAGATCTTACTCAACAAAAGCATAATAGGCACACCCGAGAGTATGGTGTCCAGATTCATACTAGTTGGCTATAGTGCAAGTGGTAGATTGTTAGGGATATGCCCTATACCCAACTTGTGGATGGGCAATATGTACATGTATTTGTAATATTTTCATTAATTAATAAAATGACAATATTTATTATACGTGTCTTACATAACTTATATGAATCATCAACACTGTAATAAAGCCATTGGAGTAATAAGACGATGGCTTCCACGCCTTATGAGAATCATTACTCTTAAATATTCCTAGTCATAGTTTTGTGAATAATCTGGGCGTTCACAAAGCGGAGAGACTAGCATGATGATATGATTGCCCTTAAGTGGGGTAGCCGATCTCATAGGCTACTAGCGGATATCTGTCCGCTTGGTGTATCACATGGATGCATAAGTTGCTCGTGTCCATCGAACTGACCGCCGAAAGTTTTCATATGGAGTGTTTATCCCATGTGTCTGTGAGAACTTTCATGTATCGATTATATGACTAGTCCTTAGACTTGAGGTCTTTACAACCTTATGTGTGGATCAAATAACTTTGACATTATCATTCCCCGGTTCAAAAGATCCGGTCATAAGGGTATGATTGGGTCATTTATTGAAACATATGAAGTTTGATAAGATAATATTTTCTTATAAGAGTAGTATTCTAGTTCGTGAGTTGATATGTGTGATCAGTGCTTGAGACTGTGGCCACAACGAAAGAATCATGTGAGATTCTTGGGTTAGCACGATTCATAACACTATCAACATCATACCTTTGACTATATAGGTAGACACTTTCCATACCCTAGGTCAAACGGTGGGGATACAGTGAGGCGATGGACCGTATCATATGTAAATTGCATACATAATGGGTATATATATCTTTCCTTCTCATTTGGGGGCTTTGGCATGTTGCTAGATGTCAACCTTGGTCATTGAAATCGAACGACCATCTGATCGGAGAATAATTTATGTTCGATTAAATTATCACGATTCATTTCATGTCCAACTTGAGGGGAACCCAAAAGGTCACACACAGTAAAGTCGAAATCAATGGTTAACAGTGCACAGTACAAATTTAACAGCATATATGATTGTTGTAGGAATTGTTCATAAATGGTTCAATGTGTTTAATTATTGAACATATCATTTATGAGGTTCCATAGAGACTTAGGGATTGGTGAATGACGATAGGGGCACTTTGGGAATTGGAATTTAAAAAAAAATTCTATTCACATGAATAGTAAAAAAAATTATTATTTGTTTTGAATTCCAATTCGGCCCAACTCTTATTATGGTTTTATAATCTCATTAAACCACTAAATTAAGATCCAATGGCTAATATTAAATTAGCTTTTATCTCACATCAGATTCTTAATTAATTTTGTTGTCTTTGGAGCACTATATAAACCCAAAGAATTCTTCACAATTTTTTTACACCAAACCTTTCATATCTTGGGTTTATATAAGTGAGAAACTCTAAAGTTTAAGAGTAAGCCACTTATTTTGAGGATCCTTAAGTCTAATTGACTAGAGAAACCTCGAGTTAAAAGTTTTGAGGTATTTGCCTAGGCTAACACTAAGGGCAAAATACATGTGCACTCAATGCATAGTCTTACCGTTGAGTTTTGGCTTTGGTGTGGGCATCTTTGGAGGCCACACACTTGGGTGGCTCTTTGGAACGTGGAAGAGTTTGCTGAGTTCGAGAAAAGCTTGTAGATTGGAGGGAGGACTGGAGGAGTCTTCGGTTCAAGTAAATTTTTTTCTTTCTTTATTTTAATTAGAGTTCTTATGATAGTTAGCATGTTTAGGTTTATGTTCTTTACATGTTTTATGAGTTTTTATTCTTAAAATATATAGTAACATGCCTAGGCTTGTAGAATAATCAAAACAAATGGGTCTTGGGCAAAGGGAAAGCGGCATAATAATTTTTATTTTCCACTGCGCACTCGCGGCCGCTTCCCAACAGTTGATTGGTTGATAGACAATCCCAGAATATGTATCATCTATGACCGGCTTGAAATGATCTCTGATTGCCACCTGGCTTGGATTATTCTCTTTGTTTTCAGCCGACATTGCTTTTTTTCAATTTTTCTTTCTTGTCTTAGTCTCCTCGTTGTTCTTTCTATTTCAGGGTCAAACAGGAGCGAGTCGAGACTTGTGGATCTGCGCATTTACTGAGCACTAAAAGTCAAAAATCAATAAACAAAATAAAAACGAAACAAAAAAATCAATACAAATAAAAATAAACAAAAAAAATAAAATAAAAATCTAAATAAAGCTAGATTACTTGGTAATAGTATTAATGTGAATTAAACAAACAATCCCCGGCAACGGCGCCAAAAACCTTGTTGCGATATTTTATATTGTACCGCAAATGTACGGTGTCAATTTTTAGTATAAATGAGTGAAAGAGTGTCGAACCCACAGGGATTGTGCTAAACTCACACTAGGTACTACAATTGATAATCCTAACTTTATTAAGAAAATAAATAATAAAGATTAACTAGATAAATAATATATAAAAATATTTAGATATGAGGAACTAATACGATAGAGATTCTAGAGTCTGATTTCACCTAATTATCCCCTATGTATTTGTCATGCCAATTAACTTGTTCAGTTGAATTGTTCATAAGTTAATAATCCAAAGTATTCACTCCCCTCCCCCGGGTATCAGTGAAAATATTATCAACTACAGATTTCGATATCCCTATAAAAATCTAGTAATTAACAACTCACTACATATTGTGATTCTATGTTAACGACTTCAAAGGAACTATAGGTTCTCCCGAACTCTATAAAATCCTAGGTCATATTCTCTAGATCCATTCAAAATTTCTCTCTCCGGAGTGATAGATTCTAAACATGCATCATCTCAAATTGTGGCCAGAAACCAAGAAGCATTAAACTCAAAAGAGTATAAATAAACTTAATAAAACCTCATAACAAAATTAACAATCAATACGAAGGTTCAAGCATCAGTTACATCATTCTCCAGAATTAAGGAGTAGTTCATGACTAAGGATAAAAATAATAAAAACATGTCATGAATCTAATGAAATCATTAGAGTTCTAAGAAAGAAACAAGAAGATAAAACTTGAATTGAATCACTTCTTCTTCGGACGTCACCGCCTTCGTATCATCTTGTCGTTCTTCAATCATCCTCCTTGGATCTCTCTAAAATTAAGTGTTTTGTATTTTGTGTTTTGTATTAGCCTCCTCCCTTGATTTTGGACAAACATATGTATTTATAATAGAGCCTTGGGGTCCTTGTGCATGTAAAACCCTAGAATTTGTGATATTTGGTCGCTCCGGGGTGCCGCAGCGTCGGAAAATTGGCACTGCGACCCCAAACTCTATGTGTTTATGTATGGAACCCTGAAGAGGCGCCGCAATGCCATAAGTTGGGCACTGCGGTGCCAGTCACAAATTCTGGTTGCTGTTTTCTTCGTTCTTCGCTCTTCCCGCGTGCTTCCAATACGTCTGAATGGTCCCAAAACACGTATAAATGCTCCAAGATCCATGTATCAATGCTTCCTACAAATAAAACATAAAAGAACTACAAAATATATTAAATGATACGGAAACTAACAAAATAGTAAACTAAGAATGCAAGAATAAGTGGGTATAAACCGCACTTATCAAGCCCATAACACATCCTTGAACAATACAACGACTCAAGACCAACTTGACTACTTCGGGGTGATCCACTGGCTTCAAGACGCCTCTAGTAATCTTCTAGCTCTTTTAGTCCAATGCGAACCTGCAAAACTAGTAAATTGTTGGGGTGTGAGCTATAAGGCTTAGTAAGTAACTCATGTCTTATGTAAATACATAAAGTAACAATAAGAACTTAAAAAGAAATCGGATATATGTAAATATAGAGAAATTTATAAATCTCATCTTTATCTGATGACCCCTTACATGTATAATACCTTGATAACTCACTCACTGCACTGAACGCAACATCACAGTAAACTTATCTTCTCGAATCCACACTAAACTACACATCTATGGAATTTTGCCACCTCTCATACACAAAACTGGAAGTCTTCAACCACATACATACATACTTTTTTTCCGCACTGTAGCTATACCTTACATATTAACAACATCAAATTTATCCTAACCGGAATTAACTTATTATCTACTAAGTCACCCAAACATGTGGTGGTTTAGTCAGCTTAAACTATGGCTAGTTACTTCATATGAGTCACGTGAGCTAAAAACGCAAGCATTAGCTAACTGTGAGTTGTAGAATGTTTACTGAAACACTAAGCTGAAACCTCAGACTTCTATATAACATAAGATACCGACATTGGATTCAATCCATTGGAATCTTCACAAACTACATTCTGAATGTAGTAAACATTTGACACTCAGTCCTTACAATAATATCACGAATCAACTAAACATCTCAACATATAATTTATACATATTACATATTTATAACATACTACCATCTCACTCATCAAATCTGAACTAGACATAACTGAAATTTCATGTCAAAGAGAAATATCTCCACCAAATAAGGAAACCAATTGTGCATGGTCCAAATTCTAAAATCACACTATAATAGAATAACAATTGCATCTAGCTCCGTAGGGTAAGTTATATGCAAAAGCTAGAATTTTTATATGTGAGAATCGTAAAACTTTAATAGAAACTTTGAAAACTATATAGGTTTGTAAAACAAGAAATCTCATATGTTAGAAAATATCCAAGCCAGCTGGGAGTAAAACCGAATTCAAAATATGTGATGGTATACAAGATCAAGTAGTGTCAAAATCATATACATGGAATTCCACTTTGGTACTAAGTTGGGAATCAATTCTTTTATAAAAGTAAACAGTTATGCAAAAGGATTATCATGAAAATCTTCGTAGTTAGAAATCACTTAAAACCTTCTAAAAATTCTTTTATTTGAAAACTTAAAAAGGCACTGTAATAACTTGGTGATTATGGGCTTTACGTATCGCCATCCCCCTAAGCACCTGTCTGAAATCCTCTTAGTTTCTCTTAAAACTGTTTCTCTTTAAACTCGTTTATAAACCATCATTCTGAAAAATCATGTCCTTGAGTATATGTAGAAAACCTGACGCGTGGGGGCGTTACGTATCGCCGTCCTCCCATGCGCCTAAACTAGTGGTATTGGGGCATTACGTATCGTCGTCCCCCAAGCCACTGAACTGGAGCCAGGTGTGCAAATACATGCCATTGGGGCGTTATGTATCACCGTCCCCCAATACACGCCATTTTCCTGTCCCTGAATCTAGGTTCTAAGGGCGTTACGTATCACCATCCCCTATCCTTGAAATCTGGTGGTCTTGGGGCGTTACGCATCGCCATCCCCCAAGCCACTGAAACTATGATCTAAGGGCGTTACGTATCGTCATCCCTCTAGTACTGCTCTACATGTACATATGTTTAATTTGTCAATTCCAGTAACCGTCAATTCCATAAGTCACATCTGAGGTAGGTTTTTCCCCACGCCTCCAAGAATCATCAAAATCTTACTTTCAAAATCAAAGCTTTCTAAGTCATTCTCAAACACCAATACACTGGAAATCATTTCGGCTAACGCCTTATTTGCGGAAAAATAAATTTTATATCAAAAGCAAATAGGTAAAAATCAATTTGGAAAAATGATCCACTCACTATAACTCGGATCCAGGGGCGTTACGTATCATCATCCCCTGGTCTTGGATCTGTATCTGTCCATGTACATTGTGTCTCCTCTAGGCATGCAAAATGCATATGCATCATCATAGAAATCATATGATCATGTAAGCCATGCGATGCAATGCCATGTAATGCCATTATCCATATACACAACATCAAAGTCAACCACATTCAATTACGAGTTGGTGACATCTCACTCATCCAATATATACAAAGTGGGCCCGTATCTCGTTTCAACAAATGCATCCATATGAAAAATGCTCTCACATATCATCAAACATATCAACGCATACACATAAACATTAAGCTTATTTCATGTCTCACTTCATATCATATCAATAATAATGATCCATACCTATGGTAGTCGATTATCCTAACCATACGTAATCTCGAACTTCGTTCTCAAGAATATACTTTAACTATCATCTTTTAACCTAACATGTCAATCATATATATAATATATATATATATATATATATATATATAATCAAACATGAAATCCCCAATTTAAGTTCTCATCGCATGGTTACTTATCTGGCTTCGCAAACACTCCAGGTCCTAGTCACATCTGTCAAAAAAAAGGCGAAATGCCATCAGAAATATGATTTATGGAGTTCTCAACTAAACTACAATAAAATCCCAGATCTTTCCGGAACAACCAAATCAAGTCCGTTTTCAATGTTTTCAGTTTCAATAATCTTAAAACATCATTACATACAATTCCAAGCCACTAGTTCACCTAAATTCTCGGTTTACACGTTTTTAGAAAATCTTCCGAAAGTTTCCACAAATGCTACGGAAGGGTCTCAAACTCTCCGAACCTACCTAGATTTATCCAAACATGTTCGTAATATCATATATAACTCATAACTATCTTTAAAATCAAAACACATCATTATATGTAAAAACCCACTTTTACCGAAAACTTACATATTCTATTGGATCGATCAAACTCGTTCATTTTTCACTCGGATTCTACCGAATGCTCACATTCAATATACTAATACTCAAATAATTAAATTTATATCAATACTATACTCTACGAAGCTACTAGATACATCCGAACATTTAACTCTAAACTTGAAATTTTTGAATTTTTACCGAGAGGTCTTACTCAGATTTCTAGGGCATATACGGACTCCAAACTATCCCACGAACGTACTGAAATCGACGAAATTCTGATCGGAGCTACTGTTCACTCTAGGTCACTATTCATCTGAATCTTCCTTCTTCATTTTGCGTGCAATCATGCACGGAATGGAAAATCCATCACCACCAACTTGTAGTACTCTCCGAGAGCTTCGATTTGGCGGGTGGCTTTTGTCATGAAACGAAGTGAGGAACCGGGATCAAAATATCCATTTATGCGCCTTCTTCATATCATAAAGCCGGATTCCGACGTTCCTTGGCCGACAGCCGGCAGCTGAAGAATAGGGGAGCTCTGGCGCATCTTTATGGGGTGGTGTGCAGGCCGGCGGTGGCCGGGGTTTGGCCGGCGCAACCAGAAATCGGTGGGGCAAATTTGGGGGGTGGGGGGTCGAGTTTGAGGGATTGAGAAATTTTGCCATTTTTGGCAATTTCGGAAAATTATGGGTATTTATAGAAAAATTTCTGAAATTTACAATATGACCCCCGAAAATTACAGTCAAGCCACTGTAATGGGGCTTTTACTGAAATTTATATTTTTGAAGCCCTTTTGATGTAAATTTCGAAAAGTGTTCAACATGATAGTTGTTCGTCTCGAAAAAACGAGTCTGATAGTTCACGAATCAACTCAATCAGAGTTTGTTTGCTATCTCTATAGCTGAACCAACAAACTTTCTTCGTATATAATAATATACATAAATTGCGTAAGCGGTTCTTTAATGTCACGCGATTTCCAATGCATCAAATCTCTATTTTATATATATTTCGAGCTATATTTCAACACTTAAACTCTTATTCTCTAATATAGTCTCATTCCGAGACCCGATCTGTAATATAAAATCTTTCCAGAAGAGTTTCCGAATTTCTGGATATTACAATCATTCATGTTACTTTTTCATTTTACATAGTTATCCCTATTAATTGATGCATGATGCATAATGCACGATTAATGAACTAGAACAATCATAAAAATAATTAATATGCAATGATAAACTAACATACCGTAAATAAATATCGTCGTATGATAGGTCAAGTATCTACATGTTAGATCGAGACAATCTCAATCGATTAATATATCAGAGTAACTTGTATTCCTATATTATTCAATTATCGTCTTTCTCGGTCAATAAACTAATTAACAATTGATTAATTTATGAGTGTAACTCATCATTTCGAATCTCATGGACTTAACTTGTGAGACATCGTCGTAGGGCAAGTCAAAACATAAAATACATTCAAAAACCATATCCCTTAGAAATTCAACCTTGATATTAACTTAAGATGGATACCATCCGTAGGGGGCAAAAACAAAATGATCTCGAGACACCACTTGAATATATTGTCATATATCTCTCTCCCACTCATTATATTGATATAAGATTTCTTAAGTTTAAAAAATCATATATTGTATATCTCTTTAATCTTTTAAGATTATTAATAGCTAAATAAAATAACCTAGTTTTACTTAGAGATGTAATTTTAACCATTAAAATATGATTCGTTATATGCTTTAAAATTAAATTTCTAAAATTCATTTTAAGCCCTTTAACTAAGTTTATATATATATATATATATATATATATATATATATATATATATATCCTATTTCAACTAATTAAAATCTAATTTCATTAGGATACCATTTTAGTTTAAAATTAAAACTAGACAATCTATAGAATCATTCCTATTTTAACTAATTAAACAAATTAATTGCAAATGGAATAATCCATGTATGTCATGGTATATCATAATGTAAGAGTAGACACTCAATTCTACATGATATTTTAATGCATGAACATGTTAAAGAAAAACATCCACATGTAAAAGTAATGCATTCAACTCATCTCAATCCATGTTAAGTTTATTTAGAGTTTTGATAAGACCCTAAAGATAGATCATGAACTTGAAATTCAATTTCAAAATCATAATCTAATCACTAAATGTATCATATCGTTTATTACTCATAAAAGAAACCATTCGGTGACTTTGATGGTTGCAACTAGTGTGAGGGAAAAATTGAGCTATGAAATTGATCACATTCCTAGAACATTTAGAAGGCTATCTAATGTCCATTCTTCATTAAAAATTGGCACAAGTTCCCTACACAAAGGAAGAGCTTACTCACATTGACTAGCACCTAATGTGCACCTCAAGGTCTCAACCTTATCATTAAACAGGATGTTCCTGATACTCTCATGTGGCTGTAGTGGATGAACCACTCAAGAATAAAGAGCATGTTCTCTCTAATTTGAAGGAGAACCTATTCAAAGCTCATAATCGTATGAAATTTTTGCTTATACTCATCCAACTGATAAGGAATTTTCAGTGGGCGACAAAGTTTATCTGAAACTTCAACCATATCGCCACTTCTCTGTATCTCAAAGACGTAATGTGAAGTTCAGTTACAGGTTTTATGGTCCCTTTACAGTGTCGTGGAGGAGAGAATCTACAATACAATGGAAGTATCACGTCATTCATATAACAATTCAATTAAAAAAAATGGATATGAAATTATACATGTCATTTACTAATTTGTTGATGATATCACGTCATTCATGCCTCCATTGTATCAAAGAATTACTCGTCGTGGAGGGTTGATCCTGTTGCTTATGAATTGACATTACCAGCTGGTTCACGAATTCATAATATTTTCGATATCTCACATCTCAATGCTATATTGGGAGATTTTGTGACTCATGAGTAATGGATTACCATCATCTGAAGTTCTAGAGCGTAAGGAGTCTATCAAGCTGGTATGGATATTAATATTATGGTTCGGTGGGAAGGACATGAAGTAGTTGATGCTACCTGGAAATCATATGAACAACTCCAGAATGACTTTCCGCACTTTCTGGGCGAAGATGAGGAGTATTTGTTGTCATGCGATGCTGAATACGTAAATGTATGGATAGCTAAAAAAATCCCTAACTCAATCAGTATTCAAGTCATTATACTATTCGATACGTGATTCGAGATGATTTTTTCTTTTCGAATAAAAAATCAATCTGAAATTTGGAATGATTTTTCATTATGATTCAAAAATTGATAGGGATTCAAAATAATTTTTTATCATGAATCCATAATCTGGACGAGATTAGAATTGACAAATCTCGACCCGGCCAATTGGTAAATTCATTTGGATACTTAAAAGGCAATTTAAACTTAAAATAAGAGACAAGTCTTCTCAATACCCAATAGGAAGTAAGCAAGCATATAAACACAATAAGACAATACATAACAATTTTTTTTTTTTTTTTTTGCCTTTTCAAGTTATGTGCAATTTGATGTGCACAATTTTGTGCATTTACTATTTTCCAAGCTAGAATGGACTTACAATCAGACGCTCAACTACAGGTTGATCAATCCGAATCGAGTTAAGTAATGGTTGTTCAAATTAGGCTTGAGCTCGAATAGAACTTTAAATATATTATTCGAGAACTCGTTAAAAAAAATATTGAGATCGAGTTCGATTACTAAGCAATTCGAGCTCGACTCAAACTCGAATTAAAAAAAAAAAAAATTCAATTTTTAGACTTTGTATTTACTTATTTAAATTTTAATTAAATTCCCTGCAAAATTCACTAAAATGGAACTTTAAATTAGCTCTAGAAAAGAACAAGGCCATAGTAAGAACATAGCATTGTGAATAGTCTCCTTAATCTAGTAGAGGTGATAATTCCTGTAATCATATCATGTTGATATCATTTTAAATTTAAACAAAGACGAATACAACCCTTTTACTCTTCATGTCAAATTTGCAAATAAGACACGATTAATAAACATGCCTACATGATACGATACGTTGACATGATTAATAAACGAATCAATTTCGTATTTGACCCGATTAAACAATTAATATTAATAAACAAAATGTAGATAAGTGTGTAATGTTGATACGATCATACGAATATTATTTGTGTCAAATAGATTGTATCCTTATTGTGTGACTCATATTGCCACCTCTGGTAACAAGTTCAGACTCTAAAAAGGCTCTGCTATTCCTCCCTTTGCTCAAGCACTACCGCAGAACTTCTTCGCTGAATTCCCCTCCGCAACTGACCCACACGCCCTCTCACAGGTTTGGTCATAACTCTGATAAATATCAGAGAGGGAGAGAGAGTGGGAAGCCCAAACCTCATTACTCATTAGAAAAGTGACATAAATACAAAGTTGGCCTACAATCCATCCATCCTCCTTATGAAAGAGCACCAAGCTGCTCACACATTCAATATACAAGAAAGTTCTGCAGTTTTTAATAGTCTATATTTCAAGTATAACTCAAATGAAGAGAGCACTTGGTCATTTCAGTAGAAAAACCACTACCTTGCTTGCGTTGTTGGGAGTCGTGGAAATCCAAGTCAACAGGCAATCAAAATGTGCAGAAGATTTTTCATTGCAGGCAGTAATATGCAAAGAAAACCACAATGTACGGAAGAATTTTCATCACAAGCAGTAATGAAACAACAAGCCACAATACAAAAGAAAGTTGTCCATCTTGATTCAGGGGGCGAAAGGATAAAATAGATACATTTGGCTCCATAATTCCATAATGATTATGATGGCTAATAAAACCTAGGTTTTTTTAAAAAAAAAAAAAAATCAATGTTGCAACATTAGAAATAGCGTCAATAGATAACCATGGAAAGAAAATCTTCAAATTTAACATTAGTTCATCCATCAACCAACTGCAGTTGCATTTGGATTTTATACAAACATAAATGAATCACAAGAACTGAAAATGTAAGTGCCGGAAAATAGTAAATACCCTTATTAACGTCAAATATTACATTCTCTTTAGAACCACGCTAGAATTGCCTGCAATTCTTAGTGACAGCTAAAGAAACAGAGAAGTAGACCAGTGCACAAATTTTGCCACATCCCACAAGCCTGGTAAGAGTAAAAAATATCAGAATCATCAAGTGAGCTGCCCAAAAACATAACATAATTGCTGCATGATTAAGTACTAAATAATCAGAAGACCCTGACAATATGAACTTCCAATATAGAGCAACATTACATTAAATAGACAAAAAAAATAATGACGGTAAAACTTGTTGCATTTTTTTTTTATCTCTGATAAATCCCATTTATTTTACACCTCTTTTGAAAAACAAGCCTTCTTACAATGAGGCCACTGTAGATATTTACAAATCTCACAAGATACAATCCTTCCTTCAAAAAAATTAACACAATGAACCTTATTCATTTCATATAGGAGATGCACCTGGCACAAATATATAAATCTTAGAATTTGAACAAAAGTATTTTCAGAAGGACCGTCATTTAAGCCTGCAGAGGAAATTGTAGATTAAAAAGCAGGCAATTCCCCCAGAAAGTCTATCATAAATAATCTTCTTGAAAGTCCCAACGCAAGCCATACAAAAAACATGAATCTTACCCTCCAGGTTAGGGACTTTTTATGCATTTCATTGTGTTAATTTAAAGCAATCTTCCTCTAGTCAACTCGGCCTGTCATTACTAGGTGTAATCACAGTTATTCCAATTTTATGCACCCAGCACGCAGTTTTCCTTTTGGAATTTCCTTGACAATAGCATTAACAAATAAAATGCATGGCCATACAAATTGCAACCTCTCACTCTCTGCTAATTTCTAAACATCAGTCTCATTGTAAAATGGTATCAGGGTCCTACACTTGATCAGCCTAATGTAAAACATAACAGCCCCGATATTCAAAACCCACATAGGACTCAATAATCTAGTAGTGCTCTTAGTCTCTCACTCTTCACGTTCTCCATCCAAACCAAACCAAACCAAAGCCTTTTCCCTCTAGTGGGGTTGACTGGCTACATGGATCTTTTGATGCCACATTAGAAAGGCCAACATGACAGAAAAAACTTACAAGGGAACTACAACAATGCTGAAAAGTCAAATACAAGCATCACATGCCAACCATGACACTAATCACAGTAATGCAACTGGAACTTCAGTGATATATAACCTCTAGATCTCCAGTGCTCGAAATGCTAATGAAAACATCTCCAATCATAATGCAGCAAGTAATTTCCAGCTTAAAAAATTTAAAAAAAAAAAAAAAAAAAAAGGTTTCCCGACAAAAACCGAATTATGCGGCCGCCTCGATGCGCCGTCGCCGCGAGGCGGCCGCTCGACCGAATTTTTAAACACTGGTTCTACCAACACCAAGCAAATATAAGAATTCACACATCAAACAAGCCCTAAATTAATTCTGAGAAAAACCATCACGCATTGTGATCAACAGAAACCCTAACTTCAACATTCAGTATCCAAACAACTCAATTTCTGATGTAGAAAAACAGACCCAAATGCACAAAAACAAAATTACTATATATTTACATAAGAAATTGAGTTGTTATGTAAATATATGCACAAAATTGACCATGGTCATCAATCCTATAATCAAATCATAACATATCCAACAACTAAAAAACTCCTAAAATCCATCAATCAAATCCCAAAACAACACCTTATACCAATTTCCCAAACCAATACATAAATTCATAACAGAACAAACAATACCCACAAATCATATAATCAAAACAACAACAACAAACACCAATTTAATTTTAAAAAAAAAAAAAAAAAACTCACCAAATTTATTTCTGATAGCCTCCACCGATGGCGTTAATATCCTCTTCGACCGTAGCAGTCAAATAAACGGTAGGAAAATCAGTGACGTCAAAAATCTTCTCCTTCATCATCTTCTCCACGTCAGCCTTCTTCAGAATCGTACGGCGGATCGGGGGGCGATTGCGGCGCTGGTCGCGGGAGTAGTACTTGATGTCGTAAACGGTTTCTGGGTTGGAAGTAGGGACGATGGCCTGCTGTTTGGGGGTGGCGGGGCACGTGACCCTGTACTCTAAGGCCATTGGTGTGGCTTCCACGTATTCCGGGTCGGAGCAGACTCCGGTTATTTCCCAAGGTTTTTTTATGAAACGACGTAGGTTTTGAAAGAGTGACGTTGCCGCTGCTGACGTGGGCTTCGCCATGGCTACACCTGCACCAAGAGAGGAGTAAAATGCCTTAAACTTCTAGAGATTGAACAGTGGAGGAGACCATGAAAGCGATCATGTATTTATTAAGCCGGACTTAACCCGATCCATGGCCAATGGATCTGGATGGGCACAGTCCTCTAGAATGATATTAGTTAAGGGTATTTTAAATTTTTTATTTATCAAATATCTCTTTTCTCTAAATATCCACCATTAAATTGCATCAATCAAGAGTTCAAAATTTAAGTAAAAATCCAAGTTTTCAAAATCAGAGTGGATCAGCCGATCGAATCGGTATAATAGGGAATCGATCGTGAGTCATGTCTAGTTAATAGATTGTAACACTTGATTAAAATCAATTCAAACCGACCAAATCCGGTAAAACTTGATCAAAATCGATGAATCCGATTGTAACACCCCGCCAGAGGTAGAATACTACCGGCAGGAGATAGGATTGACCCATCTCCATAAGCCTCTAAATTTACGAAAATCCGGCATGATGAATCCTAAAATCGGATAACCTGGATCTCAGTCCAGCACCAAAGCGATTCTAAAATAAACATCATATATCAAAATGGACCTCAGGTCCACACTAACACATCAAAAATATTACCTAAGGGCTCTATGCCCATATCATCTATCAACACTCAAGGCCTCTGCCCACAACATCATAAACAATTAAAACTTTAACTTATTAAATACAATTCACGTGCTCAGCACGAAAACAACAGAACATCAATCACAACTCCTAGGCCTCTAAACCTTTTCCAGGACACTTGCGAGGGTGACTGCTGCTTGGGTGATCCACGTCTCGAACATGACTTCAAAGTTGGAGTGGTTGACCCATCTGGTAGCCAACCTGCAAAACTAACAACTGGTTTGGTGTGAGTTATAAAAACTCAGGAAGTAACCATGCTAACACTACAAGCAAACAAATCATATAAGTCAACCACATTAGAAGTTTTGTCAAATTTACTAAGTTACGACGAATTTAGAGTTATCAACTTTTGTTATCATTTATACTTTATTTACGTCAAGGTTTCATATTTTCATATCTACCTACATGCCAATCTCATAACTAACTTTCAAAGCATACATAGGAAAACTCGAATACCATAGAGTATATCATTTAACATTAATTCCACTTCAATCACGTGAAACACGAAGTCATACATCTATAATTTTATCACCAATACCCATATTTGAAATATCATCAAAACGATGAAATAATCACACTTCCTTCAATTCAAAACGTACTTTTCTTATATACATGCAAATACAATATCGTAATTCTTATACATATATGTACATACCATTACAACTTGGCAAACACGCTTTATAACCTCTATATTCTCATCGGTTTCAAAACATCCATTTATTTCACATAAGCATACACGATCTATACATAACACGAGTTCTATCATACACATACATACACTCAAACATATTTACAAATATCAATCAACCAACAACGAAGCACACACAACAACCGACACATCAAAGATCACATTATTCAACAACACATACATACCACTAGCTTATACACAGAATGCTCGTACGAGACTCATTGCCTATTTTTAAATAGATATGAGATGAATTCCGTCCGAACGGATTCCTAACCAGCTCGACTACTACACCACTAAATCATCACCCAATTAAACATACACACGTGCACACATATCACGTGACACAAACTCATCACACGACCTCTCATACACAAGCACATACATGCCAAACATTGTTTATTATCTGAATCGTCGTATACATATGCACTTACATCAAACATATGAACATAACATCAAATTCTGATACCATGGCCTTTAACAATCTTCATATATTTAACTTATCGATCAAATAAACTTTATTTCCAAAATTCTTATCAGAAGCATTCATTCATAAACATATCTCATCGCACACGTACTAGAGCTTAGCTTATACCAAATTAGAAACCATGATTTATTCCATTTATCGATTCTGTGTACCCGACCTGAACATATATTAACATCATATATACACATGCGAATACACGTTTATATACTTATACACTTACATATTCACTTACATACATGTAATCATACTTCTACAAGTTCGTACCCTTACGTACATACATACATACACTTAGATATTAGGCCTATCAAACATTTCACTTCATCTCATGGCAATAACATGAACATTCATACCTGTGGGGGTCGATTAGCTTATCCATACATAACCTTGAACTTTGTTCTCAAGACCATCTCTTAACTATATTCTTCTTATCCTAAACATGTCAGTCATTTCTATACATACACATATATATATATATATATATATATATAAATGTATAATCAAAACACGAATTCACTAACTTAAGTTCTCATCGCATGAGTTACTTACCTGGCTTCGCGAGCACTTCAGGTCTTAGTCACATCTGTCAAAACAAATGGCGAAACATCGTTAGAATCACAACTTATGAAATTCTCGACTTAGCTTTGACAAAGTTCCGGATTTATCCGGGACAATCGAATCAAGTCCGATTTCAATATTTTCAGTTTCAGTAATCTTAAAATATCATTATAAACTAACCCAAGTGGTCAGTTAACTTAAATTCTCGATTTACGTGTTTTTGGAAAATCTTCCGAAAAAGTTTATGCAAACGCTACGGAAGGATCCCGAACCCTCCGAACTTACCCAGATATATCTAAACGCTATCTTATCATCACATATGACTCATATCCATCATTACGATAAAAAATATATTAATATACGAAAAATCCAGTTTTACCAAAAACTGGCATAATCTATTGGATCGATCTAATTCATTCTGTTTTCACTCGAATTCTACCGAATGCTCATATTCAATATACTAATACACAAACAATTCATTTTATATCATTCTGCTACTCTACGAAACTACTAGATGCATCCGAACATTTAACGGAAAACTTGAAATGTGTGGATTTTTACCGGGAGGTCTTACCGAGATTTCGAGGCCATATACGGACTCCAAACATTGCCATGACGTGATAAAATCGATGGAATTTCTATCGGAGTTACTGTTCATCATGGGTCACTATTCATCTGAATTTTTTTCTCTCGATCCACGTGCAACCGTGCACGGAAAGGAAAATCAGTCACTGCCAACTTGTAGTACTCTCCGAGAGCTTCGATTTGGCGGGTGACTGGGTCGTGAAACAAAGCGAGGAACCAGGATCGACTAACCCATTTCCGTGCATATACCTCTTCATTCTCGCCAGTGTAGCGATCTGGGGGCTGCCGCCGGCCACCACAAGGTGGAGGGGTGGCCGACGCACCACTCTGACTGGTCGCGCCGGCCGATGGTGGATGGCAAGCTGCCGGCACGACCATGGAGCCAAACACGTTTGCGGACGTGAGGGGTGTGTGGATAGACCCGGCCAAGGTTCCGGTTCGGAACCGGAACCGAACCGTTGGAATCGGACGGTTCCGGTTCCAACCGGTTCCGGTTCCGGTTCCGGAACCGAACCGGAACCAAACGGTTCGGTTAGGGTTCCTCCCCTAGCCGAACCGGTAGGAACCGTTGGAACCGTTCGGTTCCAACGGTTCCCACGGTCCAACCGGAACCGTAAGGTTCCGGTTGGAACCGTTTGAATTTTGTAATAATATGGTTTTTTTATAATTTTTTAGATAAGAATTTTATTTGTAATTTAATGTATTATGTAATGTAAGTGTGTTATATAAATTCAAATTCTAATTTAAATTATATTAATTTATCAATCTCAATTTTTTATTTTCAAAAAAGTAAAAAAAAAAAAAAAAAAAAAAACCGAATGGAACCGGAACCGGAACCGGAACCGAACGGTTCGGTTCCGGTTCCGGTTCCGATTCCACTATAGTGTGGAACCGGAACCGAACCGGAATTAACCGTTCGGTTCCGGTTCTACACAAAGGGGAACCGGAACCGACGGTTCGGTTCCGGTTCGGAACCGACGGTTCGGTTCCGGTTCGGAACCGAACCGAACCGAACCGCCGGCCCGGTCTGGTGTGGGAGATGTGTAATGCCTTTTCCATTTTGGAAATTTCTAAAAACAATGGGTATTTATAGTGAAGTTTCTGAAATTTACGTTATGGCCTCCGAAAATTACAATCAGGCCCATGTCATGGAAATTTCTGGAAAATTTACATTTTTGAAGCCTTTATAATGTAAATTTTGAAAAGTGTTCAACATGAAAGTTATTCGTCTCGGAAAAACGAGTCTGATGGTGTAAGAATCAGCTCAATCAGAGTTCGTTTGAAAGTTTTATAGCCGAAACAAGAATCTTTTACGCGTAGAATGATAAAATCAGAAATTGTGTAACTCGTTCTTGAAACCACGCATTTTTCAACGTGATAAGTGTGGTTTATACCCACTTACTCCGACATCATTAGCCTATTATTTTGTTATGGATCGAGTCATTTAATGTCATTTATAGTTCATTTTATACCTTGTTTGTATGAAGCATTAGAACATGAAGAATGGAGCAAATACGCGTGTTTTGGGACCTATTGGAAGCATCAGACTCAAGAATAGGCAAAACCAGGGGCTTTAGCGCCGAGAGCTGCGGGGCATGCGTACCTGACACGCTCCAGAAACTTAAAATTAGGGTTTTTAAGATACCCAATGACTCCATGGCTCTATTATAAATACATTAGTTCGTCCATAACTAAGAGATGAGTCTAATACACAGCACAAAACACAAAACACTCAATTTTAGAGAGATCCAAGGATGAGGATTGAAGAACAACAAAAGGAGACGAAGGCGGTGACGTCCGAAGAGGAAGAGATTCAAATCGGGTTTTATCTTCGTATTTCTTTTTTAGAACTCTAATGATTTCCATTAGATTCATGACTTTATTTTCATTGTTTTTATCTTTTGTCATGAACTAAACTCCTTAATTCTGGAGAATGATGTAACTGATGCTTGAACCTTTATTTTAATTGTCGATTCTGTTATGAAGTTTTATTCAGTTTATTTATATTCTTTTGAGTTTAATGCTTCTTGATTGTTGGCCACAATTGAAGATGATGAATGTTTAGAATCTATCACTCAAGAGAGGAGATTTTGAATAGATCTAGAGAATATGACCTATGATTTTATAGAGTTCGAGAGAATTTATAGTTCCTTTGGAGTCGTTAACATAGAATCACAAAGCGTAATGAGTTGTTAACTATTAGATTTTTATAGAGATATCGAAGTCTATAGTTGATGATATTTTCACTCGGCACTCGAGAGAGGGAGTGGATATTTTCGGAATCTTAACTCATAAACAATATAACTGAACAAGGATTAATTGGCATGATAAATACATAGGAGACAGCTAGGTGAAATCGGAGTCTAGAATCTCTATTGTATTAGTTCCTCATATCTATATAATTATTTTTATATTTATTTATTAAAATCTTTACTATTTGTTTTCTAAATAAAGTTAAGATTATCAATTGTAGTATTTAGTGCGAGTTAACGCAATCCATGTGGGTTCGACACTTTTCACTCATTTATACTAAAACTTGACACTGTACACATGCGGTACGATATAAAATATCACAACAAGTTTTTGGCGTCGTTGTTGGGGATTGTTTGTTTAATTCACATTATACTATTACCAAGTAATCTTATCTTTAATTTAGATTTTATTTATTTTTTATTTTATTTATTTTTGTCTTAAGTTTTATTTTTGTTTTTATTTTTTTTATTGTTATATATATATATATATATATATATATATATTTTTTTTTTTTTCTTTCTTCTTTCTTTCGTACGAGGAGAGTTGGAAAATAAGCAATGGCAGATCCTATTGGTGCACTGATAGCTCAAGTATCGTCCCTCACGACTCATCTAGAAGTATTGACAAATCAAATGAGCCAATCGTTTATTAGAGCTGTTTCTGCTAATGGAATGCTTTTACCCAACAGAGGAGCAGGATTTGAACAAGTACAATATATGAACAATCGGAATTTCAACAACTATAGAGGCAGTCTTATGCCTAATTATTATCATCCGAATTTTTCATATGCTAATATGGAGAACATCTTGCAAACTCATCATGGCTTCAACTATCCAAGAGATGAGCAGAAACATTCCTTAGAAGACCTCATGAGCACATTTGTATCTACAGCTTCAGAGAGGTTTGAGAAGAATGAGTCAAGGCTGGATAACAATGAAACAAATATGGACAATATGGGGGCAACATTGAAATCTTTAGAAGCGTAAATTGGGCTGCTTGTTTCTTCCATGGCCAATCAACAGAAATGGGTGTTTCATAGTAATACTGAAGTCAACCCCAAACAGCAATGTCAAGTCATAACCCTTGGGAGTGGAAAAGAGATTAAAGACACCTCTCAAGATTTAGGCAGTAAATATAAAGAAGTCACCTTTAGTGCTTTCAGAACCATGGCGAGTCCTCAAAGTGATGCAGAATGTCACAGGGTAGATATAGTAGAGAAAAGAGTTTCAAACACGCAGGGTAAATCAGTATTTCAGCAACCTACGAGCATAGTGCAGCCATGCATAAAAGAAAATTCTCCACAGCTAAACCTGAAACCACTCCCAAAGCGCCGCAAAAAGAGGAAAAGAAAGGTCACTGCTCACTTGGAGATGATCCCTGAAAGGTTAAAAATGAGGCCGAGCCAATTCTGCCGAATGTGCAGTCCAGAATTTCCAACTGGGGGACAATCCACATATCTTGGGGGACTATCTATGGATAAACTACCACAGCATGCCAAGCTGTCTTTTCATGTCATAAGAATCGGTGGATACCAAAGAAGAAAGCAGATGAGATTACCCGGTTCACTACATTTAAGCCACCATGACCATTTGGGTGGTTACGTCTGGCTGAAGACATTAAACTTAGCGCTAGAGGGGAGGCAACCATTTCATTTGCATCTTGTTTATTTTTGTTTATTTATTTTAGTTTATTGTGTGCTATTTATTAATTTGCATGTTATTTATGCAGGTAGCACGAAACACACAACGCCCGCGCAACCAAATTCTAACCAGTAAGAGTTTGATCAACTCCATGCATGGTGGTGTTGTTTCTCACTCTTGTTCTTTATTTTTTTATCTTACATTGATGACAATGCAAGTTTTAAGTATGGGGGTGTGTGCATGTTGTTTACTTGTTATTTATTTATATATATATATATAAAAAAATCTTGTTTTTAGTCTTTGATAGTAAATCATAAATCCTATGATGATACTGTTTGTTTATGGGTGAAATTTTAGAAACGATAAGTGCCCAATTTACTTTTATCCGATGCCTTGAGTAGTTGATATATGTTTGACTCGTAAGCACTCAATTATAGGTTTTTAGCATTGCAAACTTAAGTAGTGGATAAGTTGACTAGTTGAAGAAATTGCATGTCGATGAATGACCATTTGCTTAGATATCTATCTTGATTTGTTAGTGTTATGATTGTAGGTACTGCATTTTTGCATGAAGCCCAATGATGAGCCTCGTCTAGAGGCACTACCCGATAAGTTGCGGAAGTCGCGGGAAACAGACGTCGGAAGGGAAAATTCAAAAATTAATACATTATCATATTTAAGTCATTTGTTTAGCCTCGGGTTCGCTCAATGGATCTCTGTCTCAAATGTTAGCCTCAGCCCAAAATCCCCGCAACCTACACCAAGCCACACGTCCAAGCCCCCCCACACACACAAGCCACATGCCCAAGCCCATAAAGTCCAAGCCACACGCCCAAGGCCCACTAAATCCAATCCAAAATATTCAAAACACATTTAACACATGCCAAAATCTAAATAAATCACCTTCCAAATTAAAGATATTCCCCCACCAAGAATACACAATATTCTTTCCTTAAATAAATTAATTAAATACACCCCATATTTGTTTGATTTGTTCCCTTTTCAAGCCATGCACACACAAGGAAACCCTAGCATGCACCATTATAAAAGATGACATTTTCCAAACCCTAGGTCCTCTCATATGGCACTCCCTCTCACAACTCAAAAAAAGGGTGCAAACTAAAAACCTTAAACTCTCGGCAGCCACATTATTCTCTCTCTCTCCTCTTGCTCTTAACAAATCACGACATTCACCAAAAAAATAAACCCTAAACATTTCTCTAATCTCTCTCTCATCTCTCTTTTTCCTTAGACTCTCACTCCCTTCTTCACATTTCCTCTCTCACGGCACTCACACGCTCTCTCCTCTCTCACTTTCTCTAGTCCACCTTTCTTCTCCAACAACTCAAGGCACTCTCTCTCCTTTTGATTACATTCATTCAGAAATAAACAAATAAACCCTAATAGCTAAACAAGACTCGGCAGCCTCCCCTCTCTCATTCGACACATAAAAACACAAACCCTAAGACTTATCTCTCCTCTCAGACTCTCACTTTTCGTTTTCATTTGGCTCTCTCTCACTCAACAAACAACAGCATCTTAGGACCGATCAAACAAAAAGCACAAGCCACTAAGCCCAAATCAGCAGCCCCCTTCCAACTGACCAATTCAAACACACAGACCCCACAAAACTAACCATCACCGATTCAATAAGCTTCAAACCAATAACCATTAAATCAACCAAAACGTAAACAAAATCAAACCTGCAGCCGAGACACACAGTAAGCAACCCTCACCAACCAACAAAAAAGGGCCATGCACACGTGAACACCAAACAAAAATAAACAAAACCTAAACTCCAAAGAAGCCAACCGAATAAAACAAGAACCCACAACCGAGCAAACCCTTCACTCACACGTAGAACACATAAACTTGACACCACACACAGCCATAAAACACAAATTAACTGACACAACAAGCCACTAAGAAACACACTTTTGGCCAAATAAACAGCAGACCTCTATCTCTCTCTCAAACCCAAAACACGCACAAAGTAACAAAAACTACCCCTTTTGACCGACAATACAAAACACAAACCAGCCATACACCTTCTCGGCTCCACGTGAAAACAACAACGCATAAAACAGTCCCCGCATCACCACCGACATACACAAAACAACAAACGAAGTCGTGAGCCCTAAATCGCACCAAAACCAACCCTAAAATAGTCTAATCGCAGAAAATGGCAAGGAAAAAAATAGAGAAAACAGCAGCAAAAATAGCGACCGAAACAGCAGAAAAAATAGCAAAACTGTGGATAAAATGTTGAACCAGTGAACCGAAAAAGTGACGGAACATTAACCCTTCTGATGATGACGTAACGCAATTCCGAGAAGCAACTTAAAAGGTAAGACCTGAGGGCACCATTTGCTATTTATTTATCTTTTCAGTTAGTTATTGTTGGTTCATTTGCATGCATCATTATGTTCCACGTCTATTTTCATTCATATTGGATTGATGATTGTGTGCTATCTCTTGCGGTATATCGGATGGAAACCTAGATGTAAATTATGTAGCCGAATCTGAATGGACGGTAGTGCGATCTGTACTTGGGATACAACTCCATGTACCGCTTGAGAAACTTTCAAGCGCGTGTTTCGTTTTGTTATTTAATTTTGTGTTCATTCGTTATTTGTGTTTATTGTTCCGCTATTAATTTTCTACGTATTGCTTTATTTATCTACACATTATTAATCTAGTGCGCATGGGCTAATCACATTGGATTAAAGGTCCTTCATTTGAGGGAAATGCCTAAAGGCTACCTTTACCACGATGTTTTGCCGCACCAGACGAAGTATACTTGATTGAATGTGAAATACGTTCAATCAGGCATACGAGGTCTCATATAGATGTTGGCCTTGGTCGTATCTCTTTTATTATTCTGTTATTTACTTTCCGCATGTTATTGCTTTATTTATTTATGCATTGTTAATCTAGTGCGCATGGGTTAATCACGTTGGATTAAAGGTCCTTCATTTGAGGGAAATGCCTAAAGGCTACCTTTACCACGATGTTTTGCCGCGCCGGATGAAGTATACTTGATTGAATGTGAAATACGTTCAATCGGGCATACGAGGTCCCATATAGATATTGGACTTGGTCACATCTATTTTATTATTTCGTTATTTACTTTCTGCATGTTATTGCTTTATTTATTTATGTATTGTTATCTAGTGCGCATTGGCTAATCATGTGGGTTAAAGGTCCTCTATTCGAGGGAAATGCCTAAAGGCTACCTTTACCGCAATGTTTTACCGTGTTGGATGAAGTATGCTTGATTGAATGTGAAATGCGTTCAATCGGGCATATGAGGTCGCATATAGATGTCGGCCTTGGTCGCATCTCTTTTATCATTCCGTTATTTACTTTCCGTATGTTAATACTTTGTTAATCAATGTATTGTTATCTCGTGTGCATGGGCTAATAATGTTGGATTAAAGGTCCTCTATTTGAGGGAAATGCCTAAAGGCTACCTTTACCATAGTTTACCGCGCCCTTCTTCTATTGATTTTTCTATTCATCTTTTTTTGTTGTTATTTTTCATCTTTCATTTTCGCATTCATGCCGTGTTAATGCTTGAGTGTTGTCTCTCGCGGTATATCGGATGGAAACCCAGACAAAAATTCCATAGCCGAATCCGAATGGACGATAGTGCGGTCTGTACTTGGGATACAACTCCACGTACCGCTTGAAAAATACTCGCGCACGCGTTTATGTCATTTTAGATACCACTTTGGTAATCTTGTTCGAACGTGTTCTTAAACGCTACAGGAACGCGTGCATTCTGCCTCATTTTCATTCGAATGTGTTTCCGAACGCTATACAAACGCATGCATTCTGTTTACCATTCGAACGCATTTCCGAACGCTACACGTACGCACATACAGTGAACATACCTCCTTTCATAATATTTTATGCATGTTTGCTTCTTTGATCATTTCTTTTATATTATGCACTGGATTATCTGCCATTATTATTGGCATTTCAATTATTATTATTTATTTACATTTT